>PVIH01009970.1:34196-78920 GCA_004025045.1 Sigmodon hispidus | reverse complement strand
CTCCTAAGCAAGAGAACAACTTACACATACACACAAGGTATCAAGTCATCTAGGTATCTCCTCCCCTTTCTGTTCCTCCATATTTTATATTCACATCCAAAGAATGGGAGCTAAGAACAGAAAATGTAAAGAATGTGCAGCATTTCTCTTTCTGGATCTAGGCATATTTACCTAATGTAATCTTTTCCTAATACATACATTTACCTACGAAGATGGCTCACTAACAGACATGGTTAATGTGCTGAACAGTCAACTCTAGTCTTGTGAGGTTACAATTGGTGACCAGTTTAAGGACCATTTTCTTTTGTGGGGGATCCTAGGCCACTATAGGCAAATCTATACCTTCAAGTTGTTCCAAAGCTGTATAAGTAAACTGAACAAGCCATAAAGAACAAGCTTTGTTCCATGGTTTCAGCCTTAGCTCCTGATTGAGTTCTTCCCTCAACTTGCCTGCATGACAGACTTAGATCAGGTCATGGAGACTAGGTGTCATGTCTTCCTAAAGATCCACTGTCATACAGTGAAGTCCCATGCAGAAGGCTAGGTGTCATATCCTGCTATGTACCCTGTCACCTACAGGTAAACACCACTGACACTTTTCCTCATATTTGTATAAGGCAAGTGTCAGGTTCTGACCTGTATCTCTGCCCTTACAACAAAATTTCCATATACGCAAACATGGTTAGGATTGAAGATCTGCTAGATACACCTTCACACATAGGAAAACACCAGGTTCACACAATCAAACAGACAAACGTACATAGAAATTCATGCATGTACACATATACATGTACAAATACAAACAATCATGCACAAAAGCCTTTACAAACACTTACCAAGCTGTGAGGTCCTACTACATTTTCCTTAGCCCTATGGATGTAGCTTTGGATTTAGGGAAGGATTATCTAATAGAACCTGGCAACTACTGGTGTGCTGTAGAAGAGGGGATTCCTAGCAGGACCTGACAATTTGTCATATATGCGTCATGTATGGCTTTGGCTGAGAGAGTGGGATAACATTGGTACCCATGATACCTAGCCCTGTGTGGAGAGCTAGGGCTATAAATGAGTAAAAACATCAGGACCTCATATTTAATTATGTGTGAGTGAATGAGTTGTTTTAGCTATGATGAAGTGACACATAGTAGGTCTTCACACCTACCTTATATCCAACAACCCTCATACACATATTAGGCTCACTGTGGTCTTGCTGGATAATCCCTCCATTAGAGAAAAAGACAAACCTACACTATTCTCAGAACCTGCTAGCCATGTAACCCTATAATTAAAAGACTCATATATGACTAGAAAATCATAACTTCCTCAGTAAAATCTTCCCTAATTCAAAGCATAAAACATATGTTCATGGCTAGATGTCACATGAGGCTAAGTATGCCATTGCCTACAACCAATGCCACAGATACACAAGAGGTGATACTAAATTATGTTGACTGTCTTACAATCAAAGCACCCTCTCTCTCTCTCTCTCTCTGTCTGTCTGTCTGTCTGTCTGTCTCTCTCTCTCTCTCTCTCTCTCTCTCTCTCTCTCTCTCTCTCTCTCTCACACACACACACACACACACACACACACACTTCTCTATCCAGTCCCTTATACACATACAACTATGTGGCTGTTACTTTTAGACATTTATTCCCCCACAACAAAAATTTATCACTACCCTCATGACGATCATTCCATATATACAAACATGTATAGGATCTAGGATCTGCTAGGTACCTTCTCTCCCACAGCAAAGCACCAGATTCACTGAAGCATACAATCACCAATACACTCATGCACATATGCAAACAATACCACATGAAAGCCTGTAGGAATCTTCCCCCAGATGTAAAGTCTCACCACTTTTTTCCAAGCCCTATGGATGGAGCTTTGGATTTAAGGGAGAGGTAGGACCTGGCATCTATCTCTAGAGGTGTGACATTGCTATAGAAGAGAGGATTCCTTACAGGACCTAACAAGTTTAGGGCTTTAGCTGTGAGAGTGGAACTTTAATGCACCTCCTGACACCAAGCTTGTGTGGAGAGCTAGGGCTGTAAAAGAGAAAGCAGTCCATTGGGACCTGACAACTAACCTATCTGTCTGTCTGTCTGTCTGTACATTGGTACGGGGTGCTTTAGCTATGATAGCTTGATACCTAGTAGCTCTTGACATATACCCTATAGTTAAAAGCACCTGGTATACATATATGGCTCACTATCAGGCCCTGATAAACCATTCCTTACAGTCTAGCCAAACCTACACAAATTCCAGAACCTGCTAGGCATACGTCCCTATAGTTCAAAGTCCCATACATGACTAGAGATCATGTCTTTTTCAGTATCACCTTTCCTAAGGCCAAGCTTCAAATACACATTTATGGCTAAGTGGAACATCATGCTAGGTACCCCATTCCCTACAGCTAATGTCACATATATTTATACAAAAGTATGGTGTTAGCAAGACCTAATTGTTCCCTAACTTAAAATCACTCTCTCTCCTCTCTCTCTCTGTCTCTTTCTCTCTCTTTCCCTCTCCCTCTCCCTTTCCCTCTCCTTCACTCTCTCTCTCTCTCCTTCTCCCTCCTCAAACACACAAGAAACACACATACATACAATCCATGTGCAAGCCCTGCTAAGGAACTAGGTTACACCTCCCCTCTAGACAATCCTTTATACACATATACAACTATGCATTATAGCTAGACATTTTTCCCAACAGAAAAAGCCTCAGAAACAAGGCTAGGATTCTACTCCTTTTAGGTAAACTGTACATAGGAGGATCAGGATGTTCCATAGGAGGATATGATATCTATCTGTGTGGAGGTATATGCATATAACCAAAGCTTGTCACAGAAGCTACATGTCATGTACTGTTGGTATCTATTCCCATCTCTGACTCTCCATGTGTAATACTCACTTCAGAATTTTGGGAGTCAGAAACAGCTGATGTACAAGACCTCTGGCCTTTGACTTTCTAGATCTGGGTTCTCCTACTCAACATAATCTTTTCCACATCCCTCCACTTTCACAGAATGATGGAGTGTGCTGAATGTCTGCGATTAGTTAGGCCTGAGATTTTGTAGTACATGCATATTTAAGGACCCATTTCCATATTAATGCATAATTTGGGAGATCAAGGCCTCTGAAAAGTGACTCCGCCTCTGTAAGTCAGTGCTGAATTGTGTAAGAAAGCAAATGAAAATAGCCATGAAGAGCAAGTCAGTTTAGAGCTGTCCTCAGTATCTGCTAGAGTTTCCACAATAACTTAATACATTCATCATTAAACCCATCATCATTATCCAAATAAACTCTTTCTGCCATATTGTGATGTGCTGGGATGTGTCTACCAGCAATAGAAAGTACACTGGGACAGTATCATGGGACTGGCCTCAATTTGGAATCCTCCAACCTCCACCTACTCACTGGTAGATTTATGAAAGTAATGTACACATATGCAAGCAAACATAAGTTTTAAGGCTAGATCTCATGGGTTAAAAATCAAGGTTCATTAGAATTCCATAGGATGAGTTTATTTTAGTGAAGTTACTCATAGACATACCTCAAGCAGATAGAGTTCAAGAACCCTGCTGTATTAGGGTCAACACAACAAATTACAAATACTAACCAATGATGTATAAAGAGCTAGACAAGTTTATTTTATATATATATTAAGAACGAATAAGAGGTTATAAACAGAAAAGTGCTATCATCTGAATTGAAATAGTTAATCAAGGGATACATAAAAAGTAACAGTGATTAGAGGAACATCAGTTTAGGAGGCAGGCAGAACTGTGGCAACATCATGGCTTGTTCACCCCCTGGATCAAACCATTGGTGAATATACTCACTGCACTCTCTGAAACATGGTTCATGAAGTCAGAACACATGTTAACACATAGTGAGCTCAAGCACAACAGCGATGAGCCAAACAAAACCAAATCTAAAACACCAAGCAAAAACCCAAACACTCACTAAAGACAAAACAGAAACACTGAACCAACAAAGTAAAACCAGATGAGAGAGTCCCATGACAAAACCCAAAGTAACATGACAAACCCAGGGCAACCTAACTCCTCCCAAAATGACAAGTTCTGAAGTGGTGGCCTTCAGCATGTAAATGTCGCCCTAGCTTACCATCTGGGTGTGGCAGCGTATCTGCAGCACCATGTTGTGGCCATGCTCCCACCCACAGAGTGTGCTCTCACACCTTGGGGTGCATCTACATGGTTACCCTTTAAAGAGATGCAACACTTTTCTAACCCCTCTCCATTCTTTTCTCTTTCTTCCCCTCTCGCACTTGTTTCCTGGGTATCTAGACCCCAATAAACTCAACATGGCTTCCTGGCATCATGTCAGTGTGTTCCATCCTGCCATGCACAAAATACTACTAGTGGCCAACAATAAGACTTCAACCAAATTCAAGGCTAGCTAAAAAGTAAAGCCCAAGCAATCTCCCTGGAAAGGGGAAATAAAAAATATGTCCTGGGTGGACTGGGAGTGGAAAATGATGGACACTTGAGGATTTGGTTTGGTAGGTACATGTAGGAGAATCTACTGAAAGAGATCACTGGAAGAGGGTCAGTTTCAGATTCAGGGAGAATCCTAATGCAAGGGAAACTGAAAAAATCTACAAAGACAGATCAAGCTAAAACTTGTAGTAATTGTGGATATATAGCCAGAACTGACCTTCTCCTGTGACCAGATTGGTGGTTGTCCCACTTGTCACCAGAGAGCCTTCATCTAGTAATGATGAAAATAGATGCAGAGACCACAGCCATACATTAGTCCTCGTTCAGGTTCTGGGAATTCTGCTGAAGAGAGGGAGGAAGAACTATAGAACCCAGAGGAGTCAAGAACATCACATAAAATACAATCATACAACTAACCTGGATCAGAGTAACTTACATAGTCTGAGCCAACAATCAGAGGGGCTGCATGGGACTGACCTAGGCATCTACATAGATATGACATTTGTATAGCTTGATCTGTTTGTAGGACTGTTAACAACAAGAGCAGAAGCTGTCCATGGGCTTTGTTGTCTCTCGGGAAGCTATTCATATCTCGGACCTGCACACCACTCTGCTTCCCAGCACATACTGCTCAGTACAATCCCAATTGGGAAAATCCTGATCACACAAAAGTAGGGGACACTGAGATAAGAAGACCTCTTTAGATTAATAATAAAACATGGCTATTACTCTTGGAATATATATTGGTGTCATTGGGAAGATACTTTTGTGAGTCATGGAGGTTCACTGTGGAATCTGAGTATGAGAACTTTTGAATATCTGACAGAAGCAGTGCAGGGTGGTGCTCACGATAATCCAGGTGGCAGGGACCATGTTAAGGAAGGACTGATGCTCCTTTGGTAGAAATGAACTGCCCATGAGTAAGAAAAGTCTGGATGGAAAAGGTGTATTATTGTAAATTCCTTTCCTGACCTTGACAGCCACAAATAATACTTTTCTGCTTCCCTCCACTAAAGTGGTGCAGAAATGTAGCAAACTCCTTCCTCTCCTGGACAAGTTGTTACTTTAGCTCCACTCCCAAGGGAGTTTGCCAGCAAAAGTATCCATTTCCTCTTCTACTCAGCTCTTCTAAGGGATCATCTCAGCAGATACTCTGCTTCGTGGTGGCATAAGATCTTCACCCAAATGTCTTTTAAGAAGGAGATTTCTTTGGGAAGGTGGAATGGAGGAGAGTGGCTACATCTGCCAGGGTATAGAAGAATAGCTGCTAACTGAACAGGCTTCATAGGTGCCAGATTTTTTTCAGGGAGAAGATTTTCTATTCAGGGAATTAGTTTCATTGGTCAGGGGCAGATTTGGCTCCTGTTTCATGGTCAAACTGTTTCTTTCACTGCTCCTTTTTAAAAAGTCTTCAGAGACAAGCTGTATTTCTTTTACTGACTCTGGTTCCAAACAAAAGCACTTTGCCTCTAATTTCTGGAGCAGTTTGTGTTTCTTTGGTCTGAGCTGAGGGGCCCAGTGTGCTTCTTTGGCTCTGGGTTTGGGGTCAGGGTAAGTTTCTTTGGCCCTTTTACTCTACAGTTTTCCCTCTTTCTTAATAAACACCTGGAGGGTTTGGAAAGGGTGTGATGGGTGTGTAAGGCTTCATTCCTTTGAGACTGTTAGCAAGCATTTTGACTTTCATAACTTCTGAAATGTAAAAGGGCAGAATATTGTTGGAGTCCAAATGTAAGAAAAAAATTATCTTGTTTTGGTAGTGTAGAATGTTTGAAATGGACAGATGAATCCACTGAAGGAAACACTTGAGCTTAGCAGTGTTTGGGGTAATAAGGATTACCCTGAAGGGGCCTGTCCATTTTGGAGCCAGAGAAGAAGGATTGTGTCCTCGGGAAGAAAGGAGAACTAAATCCCAATGTTGATTGGAGAGGGAAGAGGATCTTGAAGAGTCTTAGGCAAATGATGCTGGTGAATATCCAAAGATGAGTGTAAATGTACTGCAACAAATGGGTAAGGAGATGATCTGGGAAAAGTAATGACTGGGACATAAGACCAGGAGGCATCCATACATGAGCTAGGAGACAAGACAGGAGGAAATCTTTGGAAGGAGTGTTATTGGTAAGTGAGAAAATGATAGGAGTTTTTATCTAATCAATATGGAGTTCTTGGAGAGTTTGATATGAGTGTTTTTGAAGGAACAATTCATTCATTTGACCTTGACTGAGACTGGGAATAGCAGGGGATATTAAAATACCAAGGGATGTTAAGACCTTCGACTCAGCTACAGTTTGAGAGTCTAGAGAAGTAAATTCAGTGACCCGTCCAGCGGGATCAGTTATTCGTTAGGCTTGGGGAGGCTTCTCCTGAAATACCAATGGGGGATGAGAGAGAAAGGAGACCAAGCACATAAGAAAGACAGAGTCAGTCTGAGTCGTGTCAAGGTCTCATTTATTGAAAATAAAACAGGGCTTATATACACTCAGGGGCAGGGGGAAGGGAGAGAGTGAAAAAAGTTTGCAGAGAGTGGGAAAAGTTTGCAGCAGCAAAAGCGGAGAATCTCTCAAGGTCAAGGAGTGCTGTTGGCAGGCTGATAGAATTTGCAACAGCAAGGGCTGAGTCCCAAGGTCGGGAGAGAGCTGGCTGTTCCTGTGGCCATTGTGCTACTTTGTGCTTATCAGGGGAGTATTTGTGAAGACAGTTTTGCCAAACTCCAGGTGCTGTTTGCTTAGGGCAACAGGGGACTATTGTTCCAGATGCTTTCTTGGTCCCTAACAATTCAGGGCCATTATCTGAATGAAGGGAGGTCAGGACTCTAAAACAGGGTTTCCTAAAATGGGGCTTAGAAACCATCTTTGATCTGTTAGTAGGGAAAGCTCCTATTAACCCTGAGAATGTGTGTACAAAAATTAAAAGGTATCTGAAATGTCTAACTGTGGGCATGTGTGTGAAGTCAAGATGCCAGTCTGGTCCAGGGAGGGATCTCAGGCTTGGTGAGTGGAGAAAGAAAGACTCTGGTGCCCAGAGGTGGGATTAGAGGTTTGGCAAATTTTACAAGAAGCCTTGATCATCTTTAGAAAGAACAGATCCTCAGAGATACACTGTAGTTTGTATAAAGTGAGACAAAGTCTGGCTATTGGGATGAAAGGTTTGGTAAAAATGGATAAAATGTGTTGAGTTTCTGAGGATAATGAAGAGGTGGGCTGTAAGATGAGAGGTTCTCCTGGTGTGAGAGGGATCCTGGCTTCCAGGAGCTGCAGCTCTAGCTACCTCTTCCCCTTGGTTAATCCACCTTGGAAATAATGGACTTGTTCATTTGGTGTGATTGGCAGTGGACAGTTCCTATGGCTGTAGGAAGATGAGAGGTGTCTAATAGGAGCATAATTTGGTCTCATTGTTTACAAATTTTCCCTTTGTTGTTAATACTCCATGCTCTTTCTAGATAGTTACATGTGAAAAGAGAACATGAAAAGCATACTTGAGGCCTGAATACAGGCTGAGGGTTATTCCATGTGCTAATTGGTAGGCTCCTTCCTTTGGGAAGCACTTCCTACTGGACTAGAATTCTAGTAGGACATTTGAAATTCCACATTTAAAGAAAAAAAGAAATGTGGAAGTGCCTCTATTAGTGACTTGGAAGAGACATGTCTTATTCAACAGTGAAATGCCCTGCTGTGCTCTGCTCTTGATTCCTCCCATCCAAACATTCCCTTTCCACCATTTCTGCCTCCATGCTATGTTATTTTCTTTTAGCTCAAGTTTTCATGCATTTACATGATAGAGAAAGTGGAATTGGGCCATCGAAAGTGTTAGACAACCTAAGACCCTGCCCTGTGAAGGGTTACAACTTGTTATTTTCAAAGCTTGTTGAAACAGCATAGACAAAATGCAGTGGAGGTGTGCATTATGTAGACCAAAGAAGTAGGCTCCTGTAGGACTCCACTGTCCTCTCTGTTTTTTAGAGCCCTGACATAAATATTCAGGGCTCACCTTGAAGTGGCAGGTGCTTGAAGTGAAGAAGCAACAGCACAGTGCTCAGAAGGCATGAGAAATTCCCTCCTTCATCTTCTTGTAGTGGCTGAAATCCAGAGGTTGTGGGTACAACTAGAGTCTGGTCATTGGGTATGTCTGGTTCTGTGGATTGTTCTACTGGGGAGAAGCCCATGTTCAGAGATCTTATGATTTTCCCATTCAGAGATGGCTCAGGGAAGAATAAGTCATTAAACATACTATCTACTAAATTCATGTTCACTACAGTGTCCCCTTAGCTATTGGGTTGATAATGCCAACTATCAGTGCATCTCCTTCTGGGACTGTGTTATATGAACAGGGCATCAGCTCTAAGCTGGAGTATATGTGGACCCCTGTGTAGCTTCTGCATCCATTGCCTCTTTCTTCCACTCCCTCTTCCTGAAATTGATTCTTCCCAGCTTCTATCCTCATTGGTAAAAGTAGTTCACTAGCTCTCCTCTTCAAGGGGAGTGGCAGATGAACAGGATCTGCAGGGATCATCTATAGCCAGGACATATCTTGCTGATGGCTATGTGCTACAGTAAACTGGTATTTCACAATATTAATTGTTCTATTAATTTATTTGTTTGCCTGTGTGTTAGGGATGATGCAATCACTTCATAGGTATAGCTAATGGTGCATATAGTCCTTACAACCATGAGAAGAATTTCTTTAGTGGCAGATGGTACATGTTCTTGAATATGGCAGAGCCAAGGTGATTGCACAAGCTAAAAGATGCACCAGATGATGACCATGAGTAATTGTGAAATGATGTGACAGGATTTCATCACATGGTAGGGAATGGGGGACTTTGTGGTAGAGATGAACCTATGAATAACATGAAGGGTGGATTCTAAATATGGAAAGTGCCCAGTGATCAGAACATATAGGATGATGACCACACTCTACATATCACCTGCTAGTCAAACATACCAAGACCTCTGGGGTTCAATAGAACAAGGAACCACAGACTCCCTCAACATCTGCCCCTCTACAAGTCGAGGTGTCATACCAAATCACAAAGCTTGATCCTGCCAGCTCCATGAAGAAGGATATTCTCTAATTTAATATCTCAATATGCAATGCATCCTTGGTAGAGTAAGTGTACTACTGACATGAGATACTGGCCCTGCCTACTCCTTTAGATAGCCTATTTCCCTGAGGAACACCACCAGATCTTTTCCTGCAACATATTCCGTGGCCACATAAGTCATCCATGTGTCAATGATGTGGAAAACTCAACTATGTTTCTGCATTCAAGAGATTAAAGACTGTTTCCTTCAGAGCTCATGTGAGGTAGGGCATTGTGGTAGTTCTTAAGGATCTTGACAGACACGTCTGCATGTGTGGGAAGATGGTAGGCAAACATCACCATCCAGGATGCACTACAACCTTGAGATGTTAAAAATCCTGAAATCTTTTTCAAAAATGTTCTCTTTACAGGAGCTAGCTATGATGTTCAGCTCAATTAAATTACTGTATTTTGTGAAAAACATCAGGGACACAATGCTATAAGAAATTATATAGTTTTAGGATGGAAGTGTATAGCTTTGAATTCTCTGTCTTGAAATCTGAGCTATACCAAACAACTTAATGGTATCTTTAAGACTTTAGAAATATAAGAAAAAACAAGTAGAAAATTTATGTTTATTTTCTCTCCTCCCAAATTTGTGCTTTTAAAAACGTTAAAAGTAGAAATTGAAAATAAAAAAATATCTGTAAAAAGAAAGAAACTGAACATGAGTGTAGTGTATGTTTAGATTCTGGGAACAGTTTATACTCAGACATGGTGAATACTGAAATGTCCTGCTATATTTAAAATAACTACAAGTAGAGATAACATTATATAAAACAATATCCACAAACAGAAATATGAGATTTTTTTCTCCTGTAGATGTGAGCAAGAAGAGGGCTGAGAGTCATACGTACCTCAACTGGATTTGCCAGACCCAACTGACTCCCCTAGGGAGACCTTGTCTTTGCTGCGGAATTAATTGATGGGGCATGGGGTGGGACAAGCTGGAGGAGGAAGGGGAGGAGGAGAGGGAGGTGAGAAGTGGTGGGTCTGGGAAAAATTTTAAATAAAAAATGAGGGCTAAGCTCTTATAGTAGAATGTGTTGGTCACACAGATGGGAGGAAGTAGTGAAATAAAACAGCAAAGTGTGACCAAAGTGCTCTATAGGCATGTATGGGAATGTTATAATGAAATTGCTATGGATATTAAAGCAGACGATGCAAAAGAAAATTAAAACTAAATTAAAAATAGACTAAATAAATTTTTAAATAGGAAATTGGGTAATAATGAAATAAATGAGATGCTCATAAATCATACAAGGATGTAAACCCATAATATAAATGTAAACGTGAAACTACAAATCTTAGCTTCAGATAGCAAAACAAACTGGAAACTCACTTGAGCAAAGTCCAGGAGATTAGATAATCTTAATTCAAAAGAGTCAGTTTTAAGTTGAATTGCCCTATAACCAACAGCTATTCCCAAGTGCTCAACATGGACTAGCTGCTAGTGTTCTTCATGATGCCTCTTTTTGATATCACCACAGGCAACCAACCAATTATGGCTTCTCATAAAGGACAGTGGTTTTAAACAGGTTCTGTACTACAGCAAATGCCCTGAATAATTTATTCATGTCTGGGATCATAGCACAGACCAGAATCAACTCTAGAAATGGTTTACTTGTGTACAGGCTCTCAAGAGACACTGAAGCCATGGTGGTTGGAGAGTCTTGTTCCCCATATAGATGGTTGTTAGCTCACAGGTGATCCTGCAATAGAAGTTCTCTGTCTCTAAGTGACATATTTTCTCTAGCTAGCTCCATATCCATGTGTTCCACAAATTCCCCAACTAAAAACAACAAGTTCAATACATCTGTCACATTTAACAAAACCCCTCTGGTACTTTAGATAATTGTCTGATACAAATTGGTCATTAGAACACATGGACCCACAGGGACAGTTGACGGCATAGTTTGGGAAGTTTATATGATGGAGACTTAGTAGCAGAAGTCCTTCATTGGGCCTGTCCTTGAGATGAGCTATTCTTGTCTTTATTTGCTTTCTCTTCCTACTTTTTGTTTGAGTTTGGGGATGTGACACTCAGTCTCCTCCTTTTGTTTAAATATTACAGCTGGTTGATATGCCGCTGTCCCACCATCATGGGCTCTTATCCCTCCAAAACTAAGCCAGACATGCTCTTTCTTAAGATTTTATGTTTATAAACTTTTATCACACTAGAATAGTAATCAATGAATATGGCTTTATTTATCCCCACCTACATAAGTTGTTCAGAAGTCAAGGCAGATTGTGAGCTGTCATGTAGTCTCATACTGACTGTGTTCTCCTACCCAGACAAACCAGAGATACAATGAGCACCTGAAAGTTGCCTCAATGCCAAATCTCTTCCTGTGTCATGTAGCACAGGTCTCATATTAAATAAGCCTGCTGCTTGGCTGTACTTGACCTCCTTCAAATGAGAAAAATCTCCTTTGCTCATACCAAGTTCCAGATGGTTCATTTGAACAGAAAACCAATTATTAAGCCCTGAATGAGCATATTTTTCCAATGTTATTAATTAGAGAATACTTGGGTGCATGATGTAAGAATACCAACTAATAAAATCTATGTGAAAAAAAATTTTTAAAGAAAAAAATACTATGATTAATATCAGAGTTTCACTGGCTTCGTAACTTTTAAGGGCTTGGTTTATTTTTTAAGTTTTATGGAATAATATGTATTCATCTTAGTTTTTTAAATTATAGTAGAATTCTGTAGTAAGTTCATATTTTCTATTGTTTGTTTTTGTTATTGCTGGTTTTTACTTTTAGTATGGAGTATTTTATTAGTATTTTAAGCATTTCAAGGTTACAAAGTATGCATTTGTTAAAATCATTCATTGAACTTAGGTTTAATTTTGCTATCTAAAAACTCACCAGTTTTTTTCAGAATCTTCAGTTAATCAAAACAAACTTATAATATATGTCCTTATGATTTTTGGGAGTACACTCATGTCTGTTATAATGTTTGTGTTTCAATTTCTAGCTTTATTCAAGTAGGTCTTCCCTTTTTTGTTTAGTTTAGTTAAGAATTTGCCATTTGTGTTTAATCCACGAAAAATAAATTATAAAAAAAGAAAATCCATACTCTACAGTAAAGTAAGTAAACAAATAAACAAACCCTAGCACCTGAATTTTCTATATATTTCATACATAGTGTACCAAGGCATTAGGAGCCCAATCATTAATCTTTGGTGATGGGAGAGATAAATTATACTTTTCTTTTCAATGGAATATAGAAAATAATGTATCATCAGGGCTGATTTTTGTTAAATTGATCTCATTTTTTAAAAATATTTATGCTTATAAATAAAAATAAATCCCCAAATAAAAAAAGAAAGTAGGCCAAGCAAGTCATGGGAATAAAGGCAGTAAACAGCACTCCTCCATGGCCTCTGCATCAGCTCCTGCCTCCAGGCCCTGTGTTGACTTCCTCTTGTTGTTGTTCTGTTTGTTTATTTCTGACACAGGGTTTCTCAGTGTAATCACTCTGGCTCTCCTGAAGCTCATGTTTGTAGACCAGGATAACCTCAAAGTCAGAGATCCACTGCCTCTGCCTCCAGAGTGCTGGGATTAAAGGTCTGTGTCCTCATCACCTGGATTTCCTTTGATGATGAACTATGCCGTACAAGTGTAAGCTAAATAAACCCTTTCCTTCAAAAAAATGTTCATGTACAAAGAATTTTCTCCCTTACCTTTGTGTTTGCACAAAGTTGGAAAGAGAAAGCCTGTAGGACCCTGATGAGAGTGAGTTTCATGAGAGCAAACCTCATGCCAAGGTAGTTCCTGGGCACATTGCCAAAGTGCATAAGGATCAGCACTGTCTTTGTTCTTTTTGCTAAATCTTTAGACAAAAAAGAACATTAATAAGATTCATAAAAGTTACATTAACTATTTTTGGCCATCTTTAGCTAGGAGTACACTGGTAATTTTAAGGGGAGAGGGAGGGTATTGAACTCCTGATGTAGATATTTGTCTCTGAAAATTGCACATTACATATCCTGTTTACTCCCCTAATCCTAGATGAATGCTCATACTGTAAAGATCAGAGGAAGTGAATCTTGTTGCAAAATAAAGCAGTGTGTTTGCTGGGTCATGGTCACTCATATTTGCTTCTAGAATAAATCTCTTATCCATGTATGGTAAAAGGGCCACCAAAAAACACCCTGACACTGACTTGACCCCAAACTCAAGACAATGCAAGGACATGAAATTGCACCAATCCTTGAGTTTGTCCAAAAATCATACCACAGAATCTCCGAGTTCTCTGCAAAGAAATTTCATCAATCCCTGTGCATACTCCAGAATCAGTCCACAAAACCCACCACTCCCAAAAGACCTTCGAGAGCTTGGAAACCCTATATAAGCCCTGAACTCCATTCAGTTTGCTGCTGTATCTCAGTCTAGAGGCAGCCACCCTCCTGGATGCTTCCCTCCAATAAATCTTTTGAGTGATGTTTGTTGTGTGATGCGACCCTTTTACTGAAGAAAGCAGAGCTGTGATAATTCATGGGACCTGAGCAGAACTGTTACACTTACATTAGAAAAACTTTTCCCTCAAGCAGAGCTGTAAGACATCTGCTGGTGCAGAGCTGCCAAACTGTAACATTTACATTGACTTTGTGCTACTGGCTCCAACTGCCAGGATACCTTTCCATCTGAGATGGAAGGCTTAGAATTCCCATTTTTTTTAAAACTTTATTTATTTGCCTTGGTGTTTGCCTGGAATTGGAACTACAGACAGTTGTTAGCTGCCATGTGGGTGCTGGGAATCGAACCCGGGTCCTCTGGAAAAGCAGACGGTGCTCTTAACCGCTGAGCCATCTCTCCAGCCCCTAGAACTCCCATTTTTAAAAAGTAAACGAGTGTGCTTTTTTGCTTCTTTAGTATTGTTACTATTGTTTATTTTGTTTTGTTTTGAGGCAGTCTCATAGCACTCAGGTAGACTTCAGAATCACTGTCCAGTTGTTGATGACCCTGAATGTCTGCTCCTTCTTCCCTTACCTCCAAAATGCTGGGATTACTTGTGTGTGCTACCTCTTTGAGATTACAGGTGTATGTTACCTCCTAAATTCTGGGATTATAGGAGGTTGCTCTTTTAAATGCTGGATTACAGGTGTGTGAGTGCTGAGATTACAGTAGTGTGCTATCTCCAAAATGCTGGGAATATCATTTATGATTCTATGTGAGATTTTTGCAGTAATATATTGAACTAATGGATTCATGTGTCCTAAACCACTAACCCCAAATATTCATTTGCTATCTTATCCAAAGAACAGAAAAAAATCTCAACTGTCTTTAGTGTGGTAACTATCAAAAAGCCTGACATTTATGTCAAGAAATGGCAGGGATTTGACAGTTATCACACTGAAGACAGTTGATACACTGTTAAAACTCATGGCAGACCTGCCCCTTCTGAACTGAGGGACACAGGATCCGTGGATGGGAGGTAGAAAGAGGGAACTGCAGTCGAAATGTAAAATAATTAAAAATATTTCATTGATAATTATATAAACCGTTCACTGGTTCCAAGTTCCCAGAATAGCCTGCTGAGGGACAAGCCCTCAGGGAACTCAGATACCGAGAGATCCGGTGACTTAGCTTTGAAATAGTCAGTAAATCTGCCCTCCCCTCGGCCCATGACTCACCTCAGTCGCTGCCCTGCCCTCCAGGTCAGACCTCTGATCAGGATCCATTTAGTAAGGAGATGCTGTTTCCACAGGAAGATGGCTGCCGAGTGTGCAACCGCTCCATCCGGACAAGGCTAACGGCGCCCTCAACTGTCAACTCGCACTGCCTGCGCTGACTTTGGCAGATAGATATTCTCGGGGTTTTCGAGCCAGTACATGTCAGTCTTGGCTGACCAATAAGCGGCCACGTTCGTGAAGGGATTAGAGGCTGCAGCTGTGTCTGTGTCTGTGTCTGGCACCAGCACCAGTGTGAGAACAGAAAGTCCTTCCTCCAAACCAAGGCGATCAAGAGTTTTTGCCTGACCTCTGAGTACACGCCGGGATAGTGAAGAGCTGGGTCAAAAGCACAGTCTGTGGCTACGACGTGGAAACAGATTAATAAGAAATTTAGTGGCTTGGCCTGTGGTCCTCCAGTAAAATGCCTGCAGGTCCAGGTGGAGATGATAGGTTTCATTGGCGAACCACAATTATGGGACCTAATGACAGCCCATATCAAGATGCTGTATTTTTTGACAATTCGTTTTCCTACAGACTACACCTTCACACCACTTAAAGTTGATTGAAAACTAGGATTTATCATGCAAATATTAACAGAAATGTCTTAATAGTCCTAGATCACAGTGCTCTCCTGCTTTGTTTATAAAGCTCTTTCATCTATTTGTTCACTGCTATGTGATCCAGATGACCCCCTAGTGCCTGAGATTGCATGAGACTATAAAACAGACAGTGATGAGTACAGCAGAATATCTCATGAATGGACTCACAAGTATTCCACATGATGCTATGTTAAAGTCAGGAGAATTTGTATTATAATTGGAATACACTTTAAATTACTGTTTTTTTTTTATTTCCTTCTATAGTTGCTCCCCTCTCAAATCCTCTCTTTCTAAATTTTAATTTTTGTTCACTACTTTCCTCCATTCATCCATATGTTCACCTGAGAAGAGTTAAGATCTTCCAACTTTGGACAAAAACTTTTACAAGGTAACACTTGCCCAAGATTCAGAATTTAGAAAAACTAGAGCATGTGTATTATGTGGCCCGTGTCTTCAATCTAATTTGGTTATGAGACTAAACCAATCCTCACTGCTATACCATGCTGAAGAAACCATGTGAGGAGGAGGAGGAGAAGGAGGAGGAGGAGGAATACTCAGCTGTCACATCAAAGGAAGAGGCATTATTCTAGCATCATCCATTCATTTTTTGTTTGTTTTTTTAGTGTTGTTTTCATGGAGCTTTATAATCAACCTAAGAGCAGCAATGACACAGAAAATATATGATTTTATTTTGGCATTCAAATTCTTGATTTGGATATAGGCTACAGAGTTGTGTTCTATTTGTGAAATTTGAAAAACCCTACAATTCATTAAATATAAGATATTCCTGAACTAGAAATGGTATTGCACCTCAGTGAATTCATTACAGCCTGGAAATGTTACATATATAAATGTGCTTAGTATGTCCAACCTTCTATATATCATAGCTTCACAACATAGCACACTATGGAATATTGTTTTGCCGGTGTGTGACTGACTGGTAGCATCACCAATGAGGATCATACTGCATATCGCCAGTACAGGAAAAGATGAAAATTTACCATGATGAGAATGGCTTCCTCTGAAGGTATTTGCTCTTGAACCAGCATAGTGTGAAAACCTAAGTCAAAACATATTAGAATGCGTAGATCTCAAGCAAAATTACTATAAGTCAGGGACTACAATACCTGCGTGTTGATATATAAATGGTGTTTTTGTGATTTAAATCAGAAAATAAAAATATATTCTGGTATTATAAGGTATTACCTGTGTCTTATGGAGCCAGATTGAAACAATCTTGTTCTTGCATCTAGAATGTCTTGGTATAAAATTGAATCCAAAAATATTTGCCTCCTGCAGTCAGTGGAAAGACATCACTGATATGAGTGGAAATCCATCCTACTGTCTGTTAGATATGTCTGCTGCTACCAGAGATCACCAATCCCTCAGTCACAGTTCTCAGGCTCCATTTCAATGATCATCACTCAATCAGATGTCATTTTATGGTTCCATCATCCCAGGTTCATCTAGTGGACAAAACCCTATTTCTAACTCCCCAGGGTTGCTTCTTTTTTGAACCATCTTTCAGTGAAATGGAGTCCTCAGATTCATCTTCATTTTCCAAGTAGTGATTTGGCCCATGACCCTCCAGCACAATTTATTGCAGGTCCAGTTGAAGATGATAAGTTTCATTGGCAACTATAATTAGGAGCCTAATGACAGGCAATATCAAGAATGATATATTCTGGTTCACAATAAGGGACTATTGAATGCTATTTATACTGAAACTGTAAAAGGAAGGTAAATAAATGGTCCTGTGATTCAGGGTACTATGAATCTTGAGGTGGACCTCATTTCAGTTGTAAGTCCCCACATGGTGGTTAATGCTATCTGTGACTCCACCTCTAGGAGATCTGATGCCCTCTCTTCTAATTTTGATTCCCACCAAGCAACTATATGGTATGCAGGCAAAACACGCACAAATAAAACAAAATTAAAACAATCTAAAATAAAACATTTTAAAATTTTTCCACTGTTAAATCAAATAGGACTTTTCTGTCTGATTGCCTTTGAACTTAGGACCATGACTGAAATTATGTAACTAAGGGCCTTTAGAATTGAACGCTTAAATTTGTGCTATGAACTAATATGCTTTGATAATCAAAAAAGTCAGTCATTTATATTGTGTGTGTGCACACATCCCCATCAGTGTATATGTGTGTGTTACATGCCATGGTGAAATAAAGCAGAGAACTCTGTGATGGGCAAAGTTGTCCTCCTAATGGAACAATGTCTGTAATGAATCAACAACATAAATCAAGTATGAGTTTCAGTGACCAGAGTAGCATTTAAAACTTTGAAAAAATGAACCATTTTGAGTTATGCCTTTTTTGGTTTTAGTATTTTCTTTGACTGATATATCTATTTGAGCTACTGAGTCTTCCACTTCAGAGATTCTATCTTCCATCTCTTGAACTCTGTTTGTTATGCTTGTATGTGTGGTTCTAGCTTTTTTCTTCAGGTTTTCTATTTCCATCTTTGCCTCATTTTGTGCCTTTTTTATTGCTTCTATTTCAGCTTTTAGTTCTTGGCATGTTTCTTTCATTTTTTGGTTTACTTTTTCTTGGTTTTCTTTCATAGATTTGTTCATCTCTTCCAATTTTTGTTTGTATTTTCTTCTATTTCTTTAAGGCAATTTTTCATATCTTCTTTGAGAGCTTCAATGATCATCATTAAGGAATTCTTGGTGTTGCTTCCTTCTGTTTCCTCTTCATTGCTCAGTTCAGATCTTGTAGTTGTAGGATTGCCACTTTCTTCTGGATTTACCTTGTTGTTCTTTATATTATTATGTAAATTTTTGCACTGGCATCTGCCCATGACTTCAGTGGTTCATGATTAGGTGGCTCCTGGTCAGTTGTAGCAAGAGGACTTGTGTGTCTCCTGTCACCTCAACCTAGTTGTCAGTGACTATTCAAATGGCTGTGAAGTGGGGCAGCTACCTACTGTGATAGCAGCCCAGCTATCTTCTAACTTCCTCAGCCTTTCCCCTGGTTGCTTCTGCTGCATAAAGACTTTCAAAGTATGGCCTGATAATTCTCTGGATTTCCTGGGGGTCTGTTATGTCCCCCTTTTCATTTCTGATCTTGTTAATTTGGATTCTCTCTCTCTCTCTCTCTCTCTCTCTCTCTCTCTCTCTCTCTCTCTCTCTCTCTCGTTGTCTTTGTTCCCTAAAATCCAAAGCACCATCCACAGGACTAGGGACTTTACAGCCTTGGGAGGGTGTCTACAGATCTGCATACATGATTGTTTACATTTGTGCATGTGTGAATGCAAGTGTTGGTATGTTTTTATGTTTGTATATGTGAATCTGATGTTTTCCTGGAGGTGGGTGGGGATCAGCTAAAACCTAATTATGTTTGTATATATGGATGGAACTTCGGTTACTTAACTTACAAGGGTAGAGATAAATCCCAAAACCTGACACTTGCCTTATATGCATTTGGGGAGTTGTGTCAGTTGTTTTTGCCTGTAGCTGAAGGGGTTCCTAGCAGAATGACACCTAACCCTGTGCTTGAAGGTTAGCTGTACAGTAGTAGGACATGATACCTCACTGTTAAGAGAAATATTGGCGTAGGGAACAGTGTATCTAACAGAAGCTCAAGCCTAGTCCTGTTTGGATAGCTTTGGCTATGAAGCAGTTGGAAATCTAAGAGGACCTGCCACCTAGATATGTACGTGTGTGTGTGTGTGTGTGTGTGTGTGTGTGTGTGTGTGTGTGTGTACATGTGCACATGTGCATACATGTACTTTTGAGTGAGAAACTTCATAACAGAACCAGGCATCTAGCTACATGAAGGGGAGAGGTGTCCTGTAATGAAGGCAAAATCTTAAAGGACCAGTCAAATCACTTGTATTTGGGAGTGTTTGACCCAGGCAAGTAAGTGTATAGAAACCTAACATGACATGTGCTTAGATGTACATATATACATAGATGTATGTGTGTGGGGAGGCTGTAGGAAATGGACATCTAGCAGAAGCACCTAGGTGACTATGTGTAAAAAGGTCTTTGGATTTGGCTATATGTGGGACATCTCATAGAACCTAACACCTAGAGGTATATGTGGGGTTTGGTTATATGGAGGTTACCTCTACCTCACAGAACTTGACCTATATGTGGAGTATATGAGGGCTCTTCTAGGACCTGATAGGTGACTGAGATTTAATTGAATATGTGAATGCACTGGTAGAAAGGCATGTGTGCCCAAGTGTGTTTCTGAATGTGTGACTGTGTGCCTGGCATTTGACTATAGGAGAGAGGGTACTAGCTGTGTAAGTGTATTGGACCTTTGGATATAGGAAAAGAGGTACCTAGGAGGACCTGCCCCCTAGCCCTGAGTAGACAGCTTTGGCTGTAATAGAGTTGGTACAGCAGCACCTGACCTAGAACTCTGTCTCTCTGTCTCGATATCTGTCTCTCTGTGTCTCACTAAATATTTCTCTCTCTCTCTCTCTCTCTCTCTCTCTCTCTCTCTCTCTCTCTCTCCCTCTCTCTTTCATTGGATGTAGGGGATGAACACCTAGAAGGGCAGCACATAGATGGTTGTGTGTAAATAGTGCTCTGGCTGTATGGGGGATACCTTAAAGGACCTTATAGCAAGCTGAGAGTTAATGAATGTATGCAGGATTTCAAACAAGCATGTGTGACTGAGTGTCTTTGTGTGTGTGTGTGTGTGTGTGTGTGTGTGTGTACATGTGTACCTGGAATTTGACTATAAGGGAGGTGTACATTCAGTATTAGTAAACTAGATGTGTAAGTGTATTTGGTCTTTGAATGTAGGAAAAGAGGTGCCTAGTAGGATTTCACACCTAGCTCTTGGTGTGTGGCATTGCTATAGCTGAAGAGATTCCTATCAGAATCTGTCACCTAACCATGTAGGTATATGTGGTTGTAAGAGCAGAAATAAACACTAGACCCTGACACTTGTGATATATAGATACATAGATTTATCTCAGAGGGGCTGTATATGGCCTCTATGGCTGTAGGTAAAGGGATACTTAGAAAGATCAGATACCCAGCCCTGTGTATGCTTTAGTTATAGTGTAGCTGATCTCTTGGAGGACATGCTACCCAAATGTGTTAGAGGAGCATTTTCTGTAAGGGAGGTTTGACCTAGCAGGACCTGACATCTAGCCCTGTGTGATTGACATTGCCTGTAGAAGACAGGATTCATAGCAGCACCTAACACTTAACGATGTGAGGGTGGGTTTCAATTTAAGTGTGAGGACACTTTGCAGAAGATTACACCTAGCCTTGTTAGCAAAGAGAAAATGTGGTATCTCCATATATTAAAAATAAATTCAAATTCTTCCCCAGGCCTGTGATCTTCAAGTGCCACATTACTTGTTTCTACCCTTATTCTCTATTCTCCAATATCTCTCAAGTCCATTATCTTGAAGATAGTTCTTCTGATCAACGTCATTAATATTATACTGGCCCTGTATTAATATTTGCCTATTTCTCCATGACAATGAAGAATACTATCTGACCAATCACCATAAGAACACACACACACACATTTTCCTTATAACATCAACATCTTTACAACTGCTCCACATATACCACTAATAATCAGGCTTCAATGGACACCCCCTGTGTCCTATATAGACTTCTAGCTATCAGGTCCTACTGGATTAGATAGCTCCCAACTGCTGCCACACAGCATACACTCTTGTATTCAAACAACACTGCAGAGCATCTCCCTATTCTCCCACAGAGAATCATCTCAGTATCAGGTGCTGCCCCCTACCACAGGCTATACAAGCTACTGCCCCCAATCCTGATGCTATACTCATCCATGGGCCACTAGTTATCAGGCCATGCTGGACACTCCTACCTCAGCCGCTGTTGCCTGAAACACACTACTTGGCTTCTGGCCTTGCTGGACATCTCTCTGAAGTCTTCATGCACTACAATGTGTCACATCCTGAGAACTCCCCCGTCCTAACCCATGAATAATAACAGGTGGTGTCTAATAAGTTTTTCTTCCTACACATGAACTGCTGCCCCAAAAGGACTGATAATTTTCAGCCAGGTTTATACTTCCTGCCTCTGTCTAGTAGTATGTGCTGTCAGCCAAATTGTGCTACCTTGGATAAGACTTGATGCCTATTATTATATATACATACAATATACTTGACTGAAATCTACACAGAGGGGTAATGAGTGCCTGAAAGCAATAATCTTTCATATGTCAGTGATGGGGCTGTCTGGCAGAATCTTAAAAAAATTCAGTGTTTGAGGGGCCAGTAGCATATATTTGGGGTAAGAATGTGTGTCAACCTAGGACTGGTATCTAGTATGTCATGTGGGATGGAAGCTGGTGTTCAAGTGAACCTGATGCACAGCAGTTTATATGCCACTGTGGTTTAGGGAGAGGTTAATGTCCAACATGACCCAGTAACTAGCAGTAGAGCCTGATACCCAGCACATTGTGTAGCATAGGGAGGAGTCCAGCACAACTGATGCCTAGCAGTGCAGGTGTGTCTGCAGCAGAACAATAGTGTCTAGCAATACTAATTGGCAGCAATTGTTCAGAGCCTGACAGAGGCAGAAGTTCCCAGAATAGTCTCATAGCTGTCAGTTAATGTGGGGTAGGAGGTAAAACAGGACCTGATACCTAGAAGTGGATGTGTAGTCACAGGGGTGGAGGAGTGTCCAGTGTGTTAGATGATGACACTGTGTGTCAGAGGGGAGCAGTGGAAAAGGACAGGGTGTCAGGCTGGGCCCACTTCTTACTGAATATATGTTATCTTATGGATG
This sequence comes from Sigmodon hispidus, assembly GCA_004025045.1. NCBI lineage: Eukaryota > Metazoa > Chordata > Mammalia > Rodentia > Cricetidae > Sigmodon > Sigmodon hispidus. The sequence goes on along the minus strand of PVIH01009970.1, from coordinate 56,330 downwards.
AACTGGGGTCCATCAAGGTCTGATAAGTCATTCTGTAGTAGGTTGGCAGTGTGGGGTGTAATGTCCAAGGGTGCTTGACATTGAGTGTGTGTGAGGCATTGAGGGTATCAGCAGCACCTGATAGCAGTGCATGTGAGGCAGCCACAGGATGATGTGTGCATTCCAGGGCCTTCAGCTAGCCTTGCAGGAGTCGCCATGGAATGTTAGAATGCCCAGCATGTCTGATATCCAACAGGTATATATGAGTTGATGGAATATGGAATCCATGCTAGCACAGAAATTTGTGGGGGTTGGTGTAATATTCACTGAAACTTAGCAGTATAGGTGGAAGTTTGGTGTTGCAAGGTTGTCAAATTGGGCCCAATAACTAGCAGAGTAATTGGGTGCAGTGGGAAGAAATAGTCCTCTATGACCTTATAAGTAGCCATTAATTTGTTAACTATTGGAGTGACAACCTGGATCAAGACCTAGGAATATGTGTGAGATGTATGTGAGAGTTTGTTTAGCAAAGCCTGATAACTAGTAGCCAGTTTGTGGTTTGGTGGGAAGTCATGCAAGGCCCAAGGCTTACAAATGTATTTGTGTGTGTGTGTATGTGTGTGTGTGTGTGTGTGTGTTGCTGCAGAGGTTCTTCATCAAGGTCTGACAGGTGACAGTGTAAGTGAGGTGGCATAGTTGAAGTGTCTCATGCTTTATTATACCTAGTGTTGTGTGTCAGCACAGGAGAATCCAGGCATGTTTGAACCAAGAGGTAAATGTGTATACTTGTCAGGAGGTGGAATGTCCTACAGGGGCTGACATCTTTCACAGTATCACAGCAAAACAGGAATTTGTGGAGTTCATTTCTATAACATTTATGTAAACATTATAGTGTTTGTATCTGAGGTCAGGAAACTGGTGACTATGTTCATTTTTTCAATGGGTTTCCTATTTTTTGTTTTCCAATCTTCCTTTGCAATCATTTGTGGGCAGACCACTTTCTCAACCTTGATTTCTGTGGGTTACGGTGAGAAAAATCAGTTGGCAGGATTTAGCTGGGTCTGTTTCTGAGCTTTCTGTTCTGTTCTATGTGTTCATCTCCATTACTTCCCTACAGCCCTTTGTGGATCTCTGGGGCTTTGTGGGAAGGACTGGAAGAAGAAGAGTGAGGTCTGGAGGAATCTCTCCTGTCCTCTTCCATCTCTTCTAGGTTTAGATCCAACTAGCTATATATTTGGTGTTTGGGCATCAGACTGGATTTTGCTGAGTCTATAGATGAAGTGCAAAAATCTATCCCCTTTAAAATAACAACTGGTAAACCCTGCAAGCTCTTATTGCTTTAGATTTCTATTCTCCAGGGGTCAATTTATTCTGAATGCTAATTTACAGAAATTATGTTGGAATTCTATTTAAGTACTTCAGTATTTGTTTGTAAATTGTCTCTATCTAACATCAATGAGAGATGGCCCAAGTGTATGACCTCATGTTCTCCTTCTTCCCATTAATGGTGTCCTGGGAAAGGTGGTTTTCTAGAGCACAGAAACAGAAGCACATATATTTCCCAAGGCTCTTCTGAGATAAATTCTTATTCTGCTCATGCAGGTTTTCTGGGTTATCTGTGAGGACAGAGAGGTGTATGTAGGTGACTTTCTGAACTGTCACAATGCAAATGAATCTATGTTAGGCTGGGAGGCTTTCACAACGGAACACTCCTGCCGATTCCCCAGATTTTGTTGGTCATTGGTGGTGGTTTTCTGTAGTTGATGGTGTAAGAAAAGTCATTTCATTGTCCTCCACATCATGTCTTCCTGTTCTGTGTCAATCTTCAGAGTTACTTTAGAGCTCAGACAATGGCCTGTGAGTCTGCTCAAAAGTGGATGTGAGAGGAGCTCCTTCCCCTCAGTGTCACTAGTGCTCAGCGTACACATCTTAAGCGTGCACAGCCTCAGCATGCACATCCTCAGAACAGGAATTCTTGGCATCCATGATTCAGGATATGACCCGGCACTTACAAGAAAAGGCTTATTTTAGACCAGTGATGAGGCTGGCAGAAAGTTTCATTTACCGCCCAAGACCTATGGCCTTTCAGACAATAGTAGGCTAATTTGGGTAGAATTAGAACCTAATGATGCAAGGGTCCATTTTCTTAATGTCACCTTCCTGAGACAGAACTCAGTGGGGTGTCCACCCAGGCTGTTACCACAAGAGTCTTCCTATCTGTATCAAAGGCCTGGCTAGGAATTTCAGCAATCCCAACCAGTTGTGCTCTATCCAGAGGAATAAGCAACTGAGAATCTCTTAAACTCATGCTTTACCACTTGGAGGTGAATAGTGCAGAGTAACATTCAGGGCATGTAAAGATTTCAGAACAAATAGCTGTGATTGTCTGCGACTCTTTTTGCTGCCTCCATCAGGCAGACGGGGAGGGGGGAGGAAGGAGGGTGTTAACTGTGTGAGCCTTATCATAAACTGACTTCTCTCTGATAACAGTCTAAGCCCCACAACATACTCCCTCCAGAGGAATAATAAGTTCACGTGATACTCACCTCTTGAAGAAAAATTACATTCTGAGATTCACATTCTTAGAGATTATTACCTGGGCTTGGAGCTCATGGTCCACTTTTGCTGTCTCCTGTCAGTTTCCATGATCTGGCCAAAGTACCCAAATCTCCCTCGTCTAGGTCCTGATTTCGGTTAAGTGCATCAGGAGTGAAGCCTGCCTTAGTGGTCACTCACTGACAAACAGACCAGCCATGGTTCAAGGATCAAGCATGTTATTGTTTCTTGGCTGGTTTCTTGAGCTTGGTTGTATGAACCCTCAAGCTCCTGGCTTGAACCCAACAAAGAATATGGCACTAGCCAGTGACAGAATGAATGTCACCAAATACAGGTGTGAGAAGGTATTTATCTTCTTTGATTCAAAGTATTTCTCCTCAGTGGTGTTAGGATCAGAGGGGACAGATATGACACATAGGCCAAGTTATCTCAACATCTCTCTAAAGCTGTACCTTGGCTGTTGCTCTCTCTCCCTCTCCCTTTCATCCCCTGTAACACCATCTCAATGACAGCATACCCTTGGGATTGAGGAGAGCTGCCTGGGAAGCCTCATGCTTTCTAACCTGTAAATCAGAGCTGTTTAGATCAGAAACCAAGAACTTCTCATTTACCACAGAAGGTTAGATAGTAGTCTCAGTGATGCCTTGAGCCATTTGCTTCCACAGATGAGCCTTGAAATTCATCCCCATAGAGTGGCCATCCTCTACTGCAGGAGAGACAAGTTGTCTGTCGTGTGTAAGTGACAACACTTTAGACAATTAGCGTATCAGGACAAGCAGACAGCCTACCTAAAAGCGCTAGCTCTATGTTCAACGAGACTGTCTATGCCTGAACCCTGTATCCAGTGAGACCTACATTCAAAGTAGTTTTAAAGATGCTGAACTCACTCCTAGACATTGTGCCCTAGGCTAGGTAAGCACTACTCATTTCCAAAGTGTAGCAAAGTCCCAGCATTCCATCCAGAGTGATACCTGGTTTCTTCCAGCTTGCTGTCACTTTCCTGTTAGAAGACAAATATGGTTCTGATCAAACTCCCTCCAGTGAGGCCCCTCACAATCACATAAACTAGACCAGCATGCAGTGGGACTGTGTCTTTTCTGATTGGAAGACACAGGCATAAATGAAGACTATAAACACTACAACAGGGGGATAAGGACAGAGGAAAGAAGAGAAATGAGCTCCCTTGCCCTTGTGTGAGGAAACGTTTCGCTAAGACAAGAACCCTGAAAGATGGATGGATTACTGAGTATTTCTGCAGCCTGGTCCACAGGGTCTACACATTTATGAGCAGCTTGAACATAGTATTGGCTCAAGACCTTCTCTGTTGAAGATGCTCTGAAATGCCAGCCCTGGTTCATATTTCCTTGATAACTATGGTTCCCTAGGTAGAAACTGGTTATTGGCTTACCTCCTCCTATACTGACAGAGTCTATGCTGGGTGAGTGGGCACACTGTATTCTGGACTTCCTGCAGACCTCCTACTTCTGCTGTCTCAGGCCACACCTGCAAATCTCCACCCTGTGTCTACTGATGTGTAGAGCTCATCACCTTAAAGATAAGGACTTGTGAGAGGGACTCTAAGGAAACTTGAAATATGTAGCACTGAAACTACTGTGCATCCTCTCCCCATGGCTCCTCCCATCTGTCTCTTCCATTTCTCTATATTCCTCCCATAGCCAATTCTTTCCTGCTGCCTCTGCAACCTCTGGTCTCTTCATTGCTCTCCATCTCCAGCTCAACTATGTCACTTCACTAAGAAGTGAGGAGGACTGTGGGCCTGGTGATTTCAGAGTCACATCTGTAAATGTGCAAACCCCTGCAGGGAAACAATACAATAGTGTCTCTGCAGTGAACACCAGCAAGTACAGATATATGGACAAAGGGGTTTATGAGATGACGCACTTTGTCACATTTCAGCCTCCATGATGGATCTTTAAGTGCCCCCTTTTTATTTTAGTTAATTTTTCCTTTATTTCTCCTAAATCTTATTTTATTTGGGTGTGAGCTGCAGGAATAGAAGGTAAATGTGAAGGGGCAGTAACATGAATATGATCAAAATACATTATAAAAAGACATATAAAATAAGTAAATACATAAAATTGATTAAATAAATATATGAAGAGTGTACATGGCAACATGGCAAGAAGAGCATACTCACCATCAAGAGTGAAATTTTGATATCTTCTGGAAAGCAATGCAAATCCAGAGAAGTGTGATATATGTGAAAATTGTATTCTAAAAGACAAAGATCATTATCACCATTTTCTCTTATTTTCAAAATTTGGAGGTATGTAGGAGCCAGAACATAAATGACAGAGCACCAAGGACATAGAATAAAACACTAGTATTCCTGGTATGGTTCACAATGTTCTTGGCAAGGGGAACATTCTATACCATCAAAGACCATCCAGAGTGTTCTGCACAGAGTCACAATTGGTTCACAATCTAGAATTCTGCTGCTCTGGCCTCCTCATTTGCCAGAAGTATGAAGAAGTTTCCATGGCCTAAAACCAAACCCAAAATGGTTCTCACAAGTAATGAAAATGCTATGGGGTGTTGGAGACTGACCCAGGACTATTTAGAATTTCCTGCTTCTTGGATGAAGCGTCCTTGATAATTTACTAGCTTTGCAAAAACAGGCTTCTTGGAGTCCTTCTAGATTAGGCGTCCTTGGTTAGTTACAGAAGTGAGCTTCATGGAGTCTCCCATGATAAGGTGTTCTTCGCTAAACTGCAGGCCTTGCAAAAAAACGAGATGTCCTTGGCCCATCATACAATGTACGTTTAGATAGGGCTTCAAACAGTAATTAGTCAGCTGCAGAATCATGCAGAATCAAAGAGATCCTGCCCACCCCGACTTCCTCTGATAATTTTTCACTCTCCTCTTCAGTTAACTCCCCTCTCTCTGCTTCCCCTCTCTGCCTGGAGCCTTGCACTCCCCTCTCTCTGCTCCCCCCTCCCCTTCTAAAGCACTGCTTAAAAAGCCTCAGCATTCATTCAATAAATGAAGCCTTGACGTGACTCAGACTCTTGTCATTCTTTATGCGCTTGGCTTCCTCTCTCTCTCCCTCCATTTGCTTTACAGGTGGCACCCCCCCTCGAAACCCTCGAATAACTGGACCTGCTGGACAGGGACAATGGGGCCCATGATCAAGACTAGCCATGGAAGTCAACAGCCAACCAGACTGTATCTGGGGGTTGGATGAGGAGAACTGGAAACACCTATCTATAATTTGTGGCTTCATGCACAGCATCTGCCACAGCTGTCCTTCAAGTGAAAGCCCGGCCTTCAACATTCAAGACAGGTCCTCTCCTCACTGCTGGCTATTTCTAGCTCCCCCAACTCTGCACTTCAGGGTTTGTTTCTACTCTAACTTGTCCATGGCCCCTGTGACAGACAGGTCAACACACACACACACACACACACACACACACACACACACACACACACATCCTTCATGTTACATTGTTAACAGGAAGCTCCTCGGACAGATTCTATTACTTATTCTACACCTCCTCTCATTTCTTCTTCTCATATCTTAATCCTGCTTCTCATTTACTCCCCCTCTATCTTCCTTCACCCATCTCCTTCCTCACAGGACTTACACAGGTCATGGTGTCTTCCCAAAGACAATCACAGAATAAATTGGAGGGGTTAAAGTGATCAATATAATAAGCAGCCTAGATTGGCATGAGTCAATCATGGTTGTAGAGTCCACTGTTTTACATGCAGTGTGAGTGTCTGCAAGCACTTCCAAAGCAATGGAGGTAGAGGGTCATCGGGTACATGTGCCTATGACCACCTCTTTGTCTATCAACAGCACTAGAGCTAGAGTAGCTGAAGGAGATTTAAACTGGCAACTCAGACCAAATAGTTGGAGGATGGATGCAGCAGCCTGTTGCCCTGGTTTGGAGGGAGCTGGCACTCTGGAAATCTGTCCTGGCAGTCACTGCTCACCAGGGCTGGAGTTCTATTTGGGCATTTCAGTTTCTATACATCAAAGCAGAAAAAAACATGAAGGCACTTCAGTTAATGACTTTGTCAGATAAAAGTTCCATGCCATTTCTCCTGACTCCTCCATTCTGAACCTTTTCCCCCTTTAGCCAAACTCTCCTCCCTTCCTTTCCATCCTACGGTACACATGCTACACTATCTGCCTTTAGCTCAAGGTTCCAGCCATTTATATGAACAAGAAGCTGTGGAATTGTGTAATCTAATGTACTAGACATCTTAAATTCTGTACGCTCTGAGTAGGTACAACTTTTCATTTTAAAAGAGCACTGAAGTATTTGAAAATACAAAGTAAAAGGTTATTTGGGTGACCAAACAACTGAGCTTCATGTAGGTCTCTACTGTCCTCTCTTTTCATTAAAGCCCAGATTCAGGGCTCACTGTGGATTGGACAGGCAGCAGCAGCACAGTGCTCTCAGTGTACTGAAAATTCACTTCCTTATCAGTTTCCAGACCCTAGATGGCCTAGATCCAGATGTAGTGGGTTCTTCCTGGGGCTGGTCACTCAAAATGTCTGCCTCCATGGATGAGTCCTCATCAAAGAAGCCTATGTTCACAAATCCTGTGGGTGTTACATCCAGGACTGATCCAGGGGAAGAGAGATTGCTGGAGAGGTGGTCAACCAAATCCCTCTTGACTTCAGTGTCTCCTGTAGCAGTGTTGATGACATCAGCCATAATAGCATCTCTTTCTGGGACTGCATTGTCTGAACAAGGCATTAGCTCTAAGCTGGAGTATCTATTGAGCATGGTGTAATTTCTGCAGACCTTGACTTTTACACCTACACCCTCCTCCTTAAAGTGACATTTCCTAGTCTGTGCACTGGTTGGAAAGACTGGATCACTGGCTCTCCTCTTCAAGGGGAGATGGGGGCAAATAGGACCTGCATAACTTCTGTTTAACCAGGACATTTCATCCTGCTGATGGATGTCCCCACAGCTCAGACTGTATTTGAGAATATTGTATGTGGCTGTGACTTTATTATTTGCCTGTGAGTTAGGGATGACATAATCTCTTCTCAGCTATAGCTGATGGTGCACATAGTCTCCACAACCCTGGGAAGGATTTCTTTATTGGCAGGTGGTACATGTTCTTGAATATGTCCCAGCCATGGTTGTTCCACAAGCTGAGAGATGGTTAACCTGTACCAGATGGGCACCATGAGTAATCGGCCAATGATAATATGACAGTGTTTTGACATGTAGTAGGGAATGGGACACATTGTGGTGGTTATGAGACTGTACATACTATCAAGTGTTTCTTCTATGTATGGAAAGTGCCCTGTGACCATGACATATAGGACAACGCCCAAGCTCCATATATCACCAGCCAGTCCATCATAGGGTTTTCTTGCCAAGATCTCTGGAGCCAAGTAGAGCAAGGAGACACAGATCTCCTCCAACATCTGCCCCTCTGTGATTTGAATTGCCATACCAAAGTAACAAAGCTTTGCATTTCCTGCTGCATTGACTAAGATGTTTTCTAATTTAATATCATGGTGAGCAATGTGTGGAGGAAGTGAACTGCTGACATGACCTGGCAGAAAATCAGTTTAGCCTCCTCCTCCTCCTCCTCCTCCTCCTCCTCTAGAAAGCCCAGTGCCTTGAAGCAGCTCTCCAGATCTCCTGCCACATACTCCATGATCACATAAGTGGTTGTCAGTGTGTCAACCATGTAAAAAAATGAACAATGTTCCTGTGTTCTAAATACTGAAGAATGTTTACTTCAGTGCTGATGTTAGCCACACTGTTGGTGTTTTTCTCAAGGACCTTGACAGCCACTTGTGTTTGTGTGGGAAGGTGGCAGGCCAGCTTCACCTCCCCAAATGCATCACAACCTAAAGATGTTAAGATCCTGAAATCCTTCTCAAGCATGTCTTTGTCCATGTGACTAACCATGGTAGTCTGCTCAATTTCAACCACTTTCTCTTGTGGGAAATTTCAGAATCACACAATACTAGAAAAAAATGCAATTTTAGTAAAGAACTTAAAGCTTTGAAATCTCTTTCGTGAAAACTAAGATACACCAGATGACCTAACAATGTTCTTTAAGGATTAAAAAATACCAATAGAACCCAAACCCAAAGCAGTAGAAAAGGAATCATAGGGCAAATCAGTGTTGGAATCAGTGAAGTGTGCATGAAAATTAAAATACTGAAATCCCTGAGAGAATTAATGAATCCTTATTTTCAAGAATTTTTCACTTTGCAAACCCCTCAATGAAATTGATCAAGATAGATCAGATACAAATTACATTATAGAAATATTGATGTTGTAGTTGATCCAACTACAATCCAGAAGGTCTTGCAGGGATGTTATAGTTTTTATACCCCAGAAAATTAAAAAATATTAAAGGAATTCTGAGACATAATGGACTAACTAAGATAATATAAAAACACTGAAACAAGGAATCAAAAGTAACAAGTTTGGATTGGCAACCAAAACAGCTCCAAATGAGGCAAAGCCTGGGTCTCATGGATTCCCTGGATCAGTTGAAGCTTTGCATGAGAATTGAGATCAGCGTGATAGAAGATACTTCAAGAAAGAGAAAGCAAAGGGACACACCTGAATTCATCTCTGTGCTAGTATTGCCCTAATCCCACAACCAAATAAGCTCCATGAATAGAGCATCATTACCTTGTTGAACATAGATGTAAAAATCATAAATGAGAGTCCTTGATACTTCACAGCCATCTCAGCACACACTAAAGAGCCCTTTGTTCACAGTCAAAATGGCCTCACCCAGGAGCAGAAGTTACAATGTAACAAACAAATAGAATAACAGCATAGCATATAAGGGAACTGTGGGGAAGTGTCCACACTCAGCACAGTGACTAGTGAACTGTTGGATATAAAGTAGCTAGAACTAGATTTAGTTTAACATGGAACAAAGCAGGTTCACAAACAGAAATAGGATCTACTTTGTCTTTCCTGAGTCAGGAGGAAGGAGGGCTACTGCAGGAAAACATAATTAAAGTACAATATAGGCATGTATAAAAAAAGTCATTCAATTGTTTATGTGGAATATATGTAAAGTATATATATTCATGTGTTATACTAACTATATAATTGTGATTGTTATGAGTATATAATATAGTACAATAAGGTCTAACTCTTAACAAATAAAACTATACATTATATATTATAATAGCATATATTAAAACATACACAATTATAAATATATTATATAACTCATATAATAATATATTATGTATATTATACATTTATTTGGTCTAATAAATATAAAAATGTGTTTATACAGAAAAAAGAAGTCAAAGGGAAATAAGAGGCTAAATTTTCAAAAATAAAAAATACATAATATTTAATGATGAAAGAGGAATATAAACAAAAAATACCACTAAAACAGAAGTTTAAATATAATTTTATTGCATCTTGTTATGACATGTTCAGTTGCTATCCTGGGGGCCTGCTCTTTTCTAAAAGGAAATGGAGGAACGGTGGATCTGGGAGAGAGAGGAGGCGGGGAGGGGCAGCTTGGAGGAGTGCAGGGAGGGAAGGGCACAGTCAGCATGTACTCTATTAAAGAATAAATAAAAAATGAGAACCATATATAAATATAAAATATCAAGCCTAAATTCCAGGATATAACACCAACAAACCGGAAATCAGCTTCTACAATCTCAACAACTAGCAGCAATGATCCACAAGTATTTATTTCATTAGTCCTTCAAAATGATAGAGGGGACACTTTCAAACTTTTTATAAAAAATATTACCTTAATTTTGAAATCACTAAGACATTTTAAAAGATCCTAGTGTCTGGCATCCTTGACTGACAGATTGGAAGATCCTGAATGAGTGTAATAGATAGCTCACCTCAAATTCAACACATTAATAAAACCATACTTCATGCCAGTTACATAAACAGATGACAAATTTTGTTTCCTACAGGTCATGAGAAGGCAGGGGAATTGCCTTTGAATATTGGACATTACTTGTCAAATTCAATGAGTGGGGAAGTAAAATATAGCAAATAAATATGATCAAAATAGAGTAGGCCAGATATCAAAGTCGCAATCAAATACCTCATCCTATAAAGTTAATATATACCACTAAATATGTTAAATACTAAAGAATACAGCCAAAAATGACTCAAAAAGAAGTTGATAAAAGGAAAGTAAGTTGAAATGAAGAAAAAGGACGTTCAGGAAAAAACACCCAAATAAATAACATCAATAAAGAAATAAATGCCAAATCCCAAAAGCTCAAAATGAAAACTCTAGGAACAAACTCACTATGTCCAGATCCAACAGGTTGGGGAAAAGGTCAAGTGTATGGGAAACAACTGAGGCCAACTGCTCTCCCAACAACCAACACCTTCTCTGAAGTACAGACAAGACCCAGCCTCAGGCAGTGCCTTTTTATTGGCTAGTATCTAGCATACCTCACAAGGACTCCATGTGATGTCACATGCAATGGACCAATCAAGTCTTGGCAAAGAGCCACAGTGATTTTTTTTCATTATTTCTGTTTAAATTCTTGCTCCCAAGGACAAATGTCCTCAGCAGACATGGCTGCTGTCCATCTCCACCCCTAATATTTTCCCAGAAGTCAAGATGAGTTCACTCAGTCACACAGTCACACATTGACCCTATCTCTCCCAGCCCCCCTGAATATAATCAATGAGCTCTTCAAATAGCCTATATTCCATATCCCATCCTCAAGTTAGGTAGCATAGGTCTCATATTAACCAAGCCTGCTTCTTGGTGTAGCAGCAACTGCCTCTCCCTCAGAAACCTTGCAGTTCATGCAGACATTTTGTCTGGTGGGAATAAAAGTCCTTCTGACACCCACTGAGTGTCAAGTTCATCATCACTAATGACCTTTTGTCTGAAGGGAAGATCTGTCCTAGCATTACTGTCCTTCTCTAAGCTCTGGCCAGTCCCTCACCCTGCTAAAATAAGGAAATACATCCAAGAGGGAGGAAAATAATTCAAAGTGAAAATTAAAGTCTAGGAAATAAAACTAGACAAATGCTCTCAAAGTAATGATTATCAAGAAAGACTTGGACAGTGAGAAGGACAATTCACTAATGAATACTATCATCTCAACATCTAACAGCAATGTTCTCCAAATATTTCAGGAGCCTGTATGTCTGAGGGAAGTAATATTTTCAATTTTTAAATAAAAAATACATTACCCTGATCCTCAAATCAAGTAACTAAAACTCAAAAAGACAGAGTATCCAGTGATGTCTTTGACTAACAAAGATTAGAAAATCCTTAATGATTATTGTTATTAAGAGATCACTCACATCAAAGGGAACAACATAGTAAGTCCATGATCAAGATCCCTTCACCCAGGAGTGTTAGGATTTGTCCACTCGAACAACTGACACACAGCATAGCATACACACAACATTGATGTAAGTCCTATAATCAGACATCAAAGGAATAAAACACCTTAAGAAAAGAGCTTGGAACTAGAGGAAGTTTTACTTAAAATATTCCAGTTCCACAATCACAGTTGTAGCATCTTGTTTCCTGGGATCATGAACCTTTGTTCATTTGGGAGTATTTGTCACATTCAGTGGCTGGATAAGTGAAATAGAGCAGGTAAATAAGATAAAAATGCAATATAGGAAGATATGGGAAGTCATGATCAAGTTCCTCATCCTACACAGTTAATATTTACCACTACATATATAAATTACACAGGAACAAAGGAAAAATGACAAAGAAGTTGGTCAAAATCCAAACCAATGATGGAAATAAAGAAATAAATAGATACCACATGACAAAAACCCAAACTGAAACCTGGGAAATGTACTCACTATATCAAGAGCCTACAGGTTTTAGAAAGTCAAAATCCAGCAGAAACAAGTGAATCCAACTGCTCGGTCACCAAGCAACAGCTTCTTTGAAGTACAAACAAAACCCAGCCCTAGGTGGCACACTTTTATTAACTGATATCTAGCTTACCTCACTTGGAATCTATGTGATTTAACATGCAATGGCCCAATCAATGCTTGGCAAGATCTAGTGATTTTAAGTTTTTTCTCTTACATTCTATATCCAGCCACTATACTACTAAATTTTCTCATGGCTGTGACCTAGTAGTTGGCAAAGATTTACTTACAGGTGGTAGGGTTTATTTAACTTCAGACTCATAGAAACATAAGTCAACATAAGGGGAGCAAACAATGGCATGGGCATCCGTAGAGGTTTTGTACAGTTGAGTATTGTGTTCTCCATAGTCTTCCGACGAGTCCCCATCCTCTCAAGTAGCATCAGCACCATCTTAAGCAAGTTTCTTTAGCTAGGCAGTGTCAACATCCATGGGAGGAGCCATGACCTATACAGTCAATCAGTGGTTCATTATCTCCCCGGTCTTCTCCCAGGTGACCCTAAAGATCATGGGATCCATGACCTTACACTTTCCACCAGTTGTTTACACTTCTATAACCTTAGCTGGTTATGAAATCTTGTTCTGGCTTTAAGTAGAGCTGTGTCAACTTTACCTAAGCAGTCAGAAGACAGATGAGAAAAACTTCATATACATCTCAGCAACCCACTTGACATGCTGAGTTCCAGTACCAATTAATCTTTGAGGCCTGGTCTTGGGTCCTACCCTCTGATCATTAACTCTTTCTTGCACTCAGACCTTTTGTTCTCATTGGCTGTGTGAAGCCCAAGGTCTCTGTCTCATCTTTTAATCCCAGTGTCAATGACAAATCACCTAATAGTAGAAGCAGTTCTAGGATGAAGAACATTCCACCAGAAGAATAAATAGATTTTCTGAACACAGAGGTCCACATCTGTAATCCTGCCATTGAAAGTGATGGCTTTCAACAATCCTGATGCTGTGGCCTATAATTCAATACCTGATGTGGTTGTAAACAAGCCATAAATGTATTTTTGTTGATAGTTCATAACCCTAATTTTGCAGCTGTTATGAACCATAGTGTAAATACATGTGTTTTCTGATGGTCTTCAGTGACCCCTGTGAAAGGACCATTCATCCTACAAGAGTCAGAACTCACAGGTTAAGAAACACCTGATTTAGAGAATTGAAGCTGGAAGGATCTGGAGATGAAAACCAGCATATACTTCAAGGTGAAATCGAAGTGATCAAGTGTTACATTGTGAGACCCTGTGTGAGCATTGTACCCCAGGACCATTTTCTCTGTACATCTCTGTGCTCTTGCTTCAGCTCCATTGACCCTTCTGACTATCTTGACAGTTGATTCCACTTCGAAATTCCCATGATGTACTTTGTTTCTCTCTCTCTCTCTCTCTCTCTCTCTCTCTCTCTCTCTCTCTCTCTCTCTCTGTGTGTGTGTGTGTGTGTTTGTGGTATGTTTGTATCTGTGTACATGTCTGAGTATGTGGTATGTTTGTGTCTGTGTACATGGTAACCAAGATTACAAGTTCCATTTGGACCATTGTTTAAAAAGTGAGGTCACTTCCTGTGGCCTTCCAGTCTGAGCCTGTTCCTCATATGCTTTCTCTAACCAGGGCTGCCCACTCCTCTCCTTTCCAGACGCAGAAGCAGAACACGGTGGCATCCATATGATCATCCCACACACTGACCTGAGAAGCCTGGTCAACCCTAGAAAACCAGACTCTCAGCTTTGATAAGAAAGAAGAGGCTTCCAAACCATCCCCTCTATAAAACACATACAACCCAGGAAAAAGTAATTTCCTCTTAGGGTCTTTTCACTGTCTGACTTGCTCCCTGTAGATCATCTAGTGTCCATTTCCTAGCATGTCATCATGTGGATATGATCATTATACCACTGTCACCAGAGGTGAAGGCACAAATAGGGACATGTGCCCATGTCCTTACACCCACACTCACAAAGTCACCAAAAAGATCCACTTACAAGAGATGGGGAGCTGTGGAGAAGAGAGAATGACCTGATGTGTTGGGAGGGGGAAGGGATCTTGAATAAGGATATACAAGGATAGAAAGTGTGACTTCTTTGTTCATAATAAAAAAAACATAAAGCAACAACCACAAAACAAAACAAAACAAACAAACAAAAAAAAGAAGTACCCAGGAACATGTCAGTACAGAAAAGGTCATGCTTAGGTGGCCTTAGGGCTAGTTAGTATTAGGATATAAGACAGAAACAAACGGTATGAATTTGTGATTAATCATGCCTTTCACTTAGAGGCCAAGCTGGGCTCCTTCTCTTCTATGCATTCTAGTGTTTATTTCCTTTGGGCTTCCACAGGCAACAGTGTGGCTGTTTTGTATTCCCAGACATTGCTCTCTGGGTTCTAGTTTGCTAGGCATCCCACACTGCTCACAATATTCCTGACCCTGAGGAACAACTATGCACTAATGTTAAGACTTTGGTAAAAAGCTTCCATATCTTAACTCTTAGATGACCAGTTTAAAATACATTCATATTTAAATTCCAGTCTTATTGAATGAAACACAAGAAACTTAAAAATTCAATGCAAAACTAAAAGAAAGGAGTAAGTTTGAGTTTCTTAAATTCTACAGAAATACAAAAATTCATATTGGTATTAAGAGCATGAAATATAAAGAAGTTAAAAAGGACCAATGGAGTTCAAAGGGACTTATGGGAATAGAAGGATATATGGGAGGGAACATGCCCAATGTAAATATGTATTCATATGATGAGATCCTCATGTTACACATTACCATGCACAGTGAACACTTATATATTAAAATATTTTAATTATTTTAAAAATTATCCTATAATTTTATATACATAGGTGCATGTGTTTCAATGCAGTACATGTGTGCAGTGCCCATGGAAGCTAGAAGATGTTAAATTTCCAGAAACTGGGGGGGTCAGTGCTGGGAATTGAACCTGGGTCTTCAACAAGACCATCCAATGCTCTTAAGCACTGAGACTTCTCTCCAGCCCATTTTTGTTCTCTTTGTGGTCGAAGAGTATTCTACTCTAGAAACTATGATCAATGTGCAGTGCTGTTCTGTAGAAAGTTTCCAGCTGGTTTATTTTATACAATATGGTGGTGTCATTCATTTCTGTCCCGATAATTAAACTATTGTGCCAAGAACCTCAAATATTAGCAACCTCGGCTGATGAATATACTGATGTTGGCTACAACAGTGCAATTTCATTGTCAACTGCAGATATGGCTGGGGCTGTGTTCCAGGATACAGACAGGCTACCCACCAGCTGGATCTCAAGGATACGAAGTCTTTCTGACTCAGGTCTACCAAAAAGGATGCTACACTGGCTGCCAGCTGGGATAGCTGGGGTCTGGTTTCTCACAAGCATGGTGGTGGTGATCAAGCAGAAGACCTCTCAGAGCCTGACCTTAGAAAACAGTCATGCACCAGAACAGCACCAAAAGTTCAATAGCTTTAAAAAAGAGAAACACAGCCCACCTGTTCATAGAGATTACAGGATTCTAAAAGAAATACTCTTGTTACCAGATTTGGAAAACTCCAGTGTGCTTTGAATATACTTCTAAAACCTATATTCCTTTGTCTTGGACATATATGTTTTTATTTTTCATTGAAATTTGATAAATTGTGCTCTCAAGAAATTGCACAAATTCTCTCTCATCACCATAAGGAGGAACACATAAATACTAACATAAAGTTGAGTCCTGTGAGCCTTTTTTCTAAGGATACTATGATTCATCATCTGGCAAGTAGAGGACAGGAGTTCTCCATAGAAACAAAGAAGGCTTTCTCTGACCTGTTTAATGACATCTCAAATAGGGATGGGTATGGCCATAACCACTGAGATGAATTCAATGTAACAAGACTGGGGGCAGGGGGTTTCATTTCTAACTTGGATGTACTTGATGGGCTATTAAAATGGTGGCTCACCACCTTGGGACCTTGGGACCTACTGTCCTTGCCGGGGAGCAGATAAGGAGATGGGGAGAAGAGTGAATTGTAGGGGCGGGAGGGGAAGGGCATTTGAACAAGGAGATAAAAAGTGAGACTTTATTAATAATAAAAAAACGAGAAAAAAATTACATGCAATTAAAAACATAAAATTAATAAAATGGTGGCTCACAACCATCCATGAGATCTGGCACCCTCTTGTGGTGCACAGGCATACATGCCAGCAGGACACTAAATATATAATAAATTATTCTTTTAAAAGAATATATGACACCTACACCTAATGCAGCCTTCAGGAAGGACATATAACCCCTGAGCTTCCAGGCATCAGAGGTACATACCTTGCTCCTCCACTTTACCCATCCCACTCCTACAGACCCAGCAGCATCCTCCCCTGAGCCTGTGCCCAACAACGCCAAAGCATCACAGTCCACTGGAGCCACAAACTCCAACTGTGGCAATTGAAAAGAGCAATCAGAGCCCGGCGAGGCCGCGTTCCCGGAAGTGTGGAGTCTCAGCCTGTGTGCTGCTAACTTGAGTCCGGAGTTCCAGGAGCCGCACGTGGCTTCCCCGCTTCAGCCTGGGAGTGGCTCTGGAGCCAAGGTCTCGATCGCAGAGGCCATATCTTCCCTGACTATCAAGGACGCGTTCCTTGCGGTCTGTGCGGGGGGAGGGGGGGGGCCCGCTCTGCAGCGCCCCGCACTCCCCAGCAGGTTCATCTGTTCCTTCCCCGACTGTGGCGCCAGTTACAACAAAGCCTGGAAGCTAGATGTGCATCTGTGCAAGCACACGGGGGAGAGGTCATTCGTTTGTGACTATGAGGGCTGTGGCAGGGCCTTCATCAGAGATTATCAACTGAGTCGACATGTCCTGATTCACACTAGAGAAAAGCCATTTGTTTGTGAAAACAATGGCTGTAATCAGAAATTCAACACAAAATCGAACTTGAAGAAACACATTGAACGTAAACATGAAAAGCCACAAAAACAGTATATATGCAATTTTGAAGGTTTCACGAAAGCCTTTAAGAAACACCAGCAGCTGAAAACACATTAGTGCCAGCACATGGGCGAGCCACTCTTCAGGTGCACCCAGGAGGGATGTGGGAAGTACTTCGCCCTAACCCAGCGGGCTCAAAGGGCACGGGAAAGTTCATGAGGGCTGTCTATGCCAAAAGGGATGTTCTTTTGTGGCAAAAACATGGACAGAGCTTTTGAAGCATGTGAAAGAAACCCATAAAGAGGACATCACCTGTGCAGTGTGCCAGAAGACATTCAAGCGCAAAGACTACCTTAAGCAGCACATAAAGACTCACACTCCAGAAAGGGATGTGTACTGCTGTCCCCGAGAAGGCTGTGGGAAACCTACACAACCCGTGTTCAACCTGCAGAGTCACATTCTCTCCTTCCACGAGGAAAAGCGGCCATTTGTGTGTGAGCACACTGGCTGTGGCAAGACATTTGCAATGAAACAAAGCCTCATGAGGCACTGTGTCGTGCATGATCTCAACAGGAAGAGGAAGCTGAAAGTAAAGCCACCTCGGGAAAGACGAAGCTTGGCCTATCGCCTCAGTGGGTACTTCCCTCCTAAAAGGAAACCAGAGTCAGATTCCTCCATGCCTAAAAGTGCAGAGTCCAGTACCAGCTCACAAGGCGAGATGCTCCCTCCAGCTTCACCACTTACCCTCTACTAAGGGCCACTGGCCACCTTAGGGACTCGTGCGTGAGCAGTCAGCCAACAGGAGCTTTTGCTCGAACATGGACTTTTTATTAAAATCACTGACACACACAAAAAAAGAAAAAAGAAAAAAGAAAAGAGCAATCAGGAACCACAGCAATCAGGAACCACAGCAATACAGAAGGACACACTGCAAGAAGCAAGTCCCCTGGAGACACAGGCTCCAGCTGTATGAATTTGAGAAAGAAATGGGTATGACGGTATGAGAATACATTCAACAACATAAAGAGCAATATAGCATCTCCAAAAACTACAGATTCTTCAACAGCAAGACATGAACATTGCAATGCAGATGAAGTAGAGGAAAACAACCTTAAAAATAACTTTATAAATATGATAGAAGCACTTAAAGAGGCAATAAAAAATCCTTTAAGGAAATGGAAAAAAAAGACAAGCAGAAAATTGGAAGAAATCAATAAATCCTTGAAAGACAGGCAAGAAAGCCAACAAAGCTGGGGGGGTGGACAGGTAAAGAAAACTGACCAAGACTTGAAAACTGAAGTAGAGGCAATAAAGAAACACAAACTGAGGGAAGTGTAGAAAAGGAAAAATCTGAGTAAATGAGTAGGACCCACAGAGGAAAGCATCAACAACAGAATACAAGAGATGGAAGAGAATCTCAAGCTTAAGAATATGATAGGGGAAATAGATTCATTGGATAAAGAAAACATTAAATCCAGCAAATTTTTAACCAAAAATATCCAGGAAATCTGAGACAGCAAGAAAAGACCAAACCTAAGAAAAACAGACATAGAGAAGAATTCCAGCTTAAAGGCACAAAAAAAAAAATTGAACAAAATCATAGAGAAAAACTTTCCCAACCCAAAGAAAGACATGCCTATGAAGGTACAAAAAGCTAACAGAACACCAAATAGACTGGCCAAAAAAATGTGCCTTCACCATGTAATAATCAAAACATTGAACATGCAGAATAGAGAAAGAATATTAAGAGCAGCAAAAGAAAATGACAGTTAACTTATAAAGTCAGATTCATCAGAATAATACCCAAATTCTCAATGGAGATTCTAAAAGCCAGGAAGTCCTGAACAGATGTTCTGCTGACACTAAGAAACCATGAGTGGATGCCAGCCCAGATTCCTATAAACAGCAAAACTTTCAATTACCATGAACATAGAAAACAAGATATTCTATGACAAAAGCAGATTTAATCAACACATATCCACAAATCAAGTCCTATAGAAAGTACTACAAGGAAATCTCCAATCCAAAAAAAACAGGAAAACACAGAAAATAGATAGCCTCACATCAACAAATCCCAAAACAGAGAAACACGCACACATAGTACCAACAAAAACAAAATCAAAAATAACTAACAATCATTGGCCATTAATATCTCTTCATATCAATAGATTCAATTCACCTATAAAAAGGCACAGAATAACAGAATGAGTATAAACACAGGATCCAGCCTTCTGCTGCATAAAAGTAACACCCTCAACCTCAAAGACAGGCATCGTCTCAGAGCAAAGGGTTGGGAAAAAATTTACCAATCAAATGGATCTAAGAAACAAGCTGGTGTAGCTATCCTAATATCTAACAAAATAGACATCAGACTAAAATTAATCAAAAGAGATGGAGAAGGACACTTCATATTTATAACAGGAAAAAAAATCCATCAAGATGAACTCTCAGCTCTTAACATCAATGCCCCAAATACTAGGGCACCTACATTTGCAAAATAAACATTACTAAAACTTAAATCACACATCAAACACCACACACCAATAGTGGGGACTTCAACAACTCACTCTTGACACTGGACAGGTCTGCCAGACAGAAACCTAACAGAGAAATAAGAAAAGTTATCAAATATTATGATTCAAATAGATCTAACAGACATATATAGAACATTTCACCCAAACACAAGAAAATATACATTCTTCTCACTTCCAACAGAGGGCTTAGCTCTAAAATATATATAGAATTTAAGACACTAGACATTAGAAAATCAAATGACCCAATTAAAAATGGAGTGTAGCGGGAAATCATGGATTATACAGGTGTGGGAGGGGCATGGTCTGTGGAGATGAGACGGAAGCAGAGCGCAGATGAGAGGGAAGCAGAGCGCGGAGAGGGAGGCGGGTCTTCCGGTCCCTGGGGGCGGCGACGCTGCGGGTCGGTACAGGTTGATACGGCGGCGGCTTGGCGTGTTGCTAAAACTTCCTCTTATAAGAAATTCTAACAAAATAAACCTTATTTAATATATACCTCTTGGTGGCGGGTTTTTACCATGATAATGGAGTACAGATCTAAACAGATAATTCTCAATAGAAGAATCTCAAATGGCCAAAAGACATTTGAGGAAGCATTCAACATCTCTAGCCATCATGGAAATGCAAATCAAAATGACTCTGAAATACCATCTTATACCTGTCAAAATGGCTAAGATCAAAAACTCTAATGACAGCCTATGTTGAAGAGGATGTGGAAAAAGAAAGACACTCCTCCACACTGGTAGGAATGTAAACTTGTACAGCCACTCTGGAAATCAGTATAGTGTTTCTTCAGAAAATTGGGATCAGCCTACTTCAGGACCTGGGCACATACCCAAAAGATGTTCAACCACATCACAAGAATATTTGCTCAATTATGTTCATAGCATTATTTATAATAGTCAGAACCTGGGAATAATCTAGAACCCCTCAACCAAAAACTGATAAAGAAAATGTGGTACATTTACAAAATGGAGTATATTATTCCATGGAAATAAATAAACAAATAAATAACATCATGAAATTCGTAGTCAAATAAATGGAACTAGAAGAAAATCATCCTTCGTGAGGTAAGCCAGACTCAGAAAGACAAATGCAGTATGTATTCACTCATAAGTGGATAGTAAATGCAAAGCAAATGATAAATAGACTAGATTACACGATCCTAAGAGGAATATACATGATGGCCCCAGGAGGGGAAAATGGTTAAGATCTCCTAGGCAAACTTGAAGTGTGGTGTAGAGGGGAGAGGAGAGAGGTTGGGACATGAGGATTTGAGAAGGATGAGTTGGGGGAGGAATGGAGCAGGTAAGCAATGAAAGAGAACTTGACAGAGTGAGCAATCAAGGGTTCAGGGAGAACCCCAGTGCTAGAGAAATCCTCAAGTGTAGTAGGTCAGGCCCATGGGGTCAAGGAAATTGACTCAAAGCAGCTGCCAAGGCATGCACATGATGTACTTCCTTATGAGCCAACCTAGAGTCGGCCCGAGGGCCTAGCAACAGCTGCTGTCCAAAGTTCCTGATTGCTCAGAATCTGCCTAGCAACAGCCACTACTTAAATTTCTTGGAATCTGCCAAGCAACAGGCACTGCCCAGAGTTCCTGACTGTTGGGACTCTGCCTAGCAACAGATGCTGTCAGATCTCGTGATCATGCCCAGCCAATGAGGAATGGTCATACAATAATATCACCAGATTGTGACACAGCCTGGGTTCTGGGAGGAGGGAATATAAAGCTCCTTCCATTTTTGAATAAATGAGTTAGTCCTTTTCAACTGACTCCACACCTACCTGTCCCCTCCCCTGAGGAAACCATTGAACTCAGCAACATACAGGAACCCACAAGAAGGTCTCAGCTAACACTCCTAGTGATGCTAGAGAGGGTGCCTGAATAAGCCTTCCCCTGTAGTCATATTGGTGACTACACTAATTGTCATCATAGAACCTACATCCAATGACTGATGGGAACAGATACAGACACCCACAGCCAAGCACTTGACTGAACACCTGAGATTCAGGTGAAGAGAGGGAGGAGCAACTAGAGGAGAAGGGGGGTCAAGAGCACATTGGAGATAGCCATGAGCTAATGGGAGCTCATGGACTCTGGAGTGACAGCTGGAGATCTTGTATGGGACCAAACTAGGCCCTCTGAATGAGCAACAGTTGTTAATGGGCCCCCTGGCTATAAGACCAGGAATTATCCTGGTTACATGAACTGGCTTTTTAAAGCCCACTCCCTTTGGTGGGATGCCTTGCTCAGCCTTGATACAGGAGAAAGGTATGGGTCCTGCCTCAACT
>PVIH01009970.1:18795-34096 GCA_004025045.1 Sigmodon hispidus | reverse complement strand
ATTTATTAATAATTAAATTTTAAATTTTTAAAAAACTAAATAAAAAATAAAATCAGATGTTTGATTCTCTGCAGAGTCCCCTCTCCTACAGAATCATGAGCCATATCAGGGCTGACATACCTTTCTGGGGTTCAGGGTGTGGTAGGGGTAATTGGTGGAAAAAGGCAGATTTCCACATAGCTTTAGCTTTATCTAGGAATGCTGAGACTTGCTTGTTTTATGTTCAAGGAGAACCAAGACCTTGTGTATTCTGGGTGGTCCTGTGTGACAGCTCCCTCCCAGTTTGTGTTCACATGGAGACCATTTTCACTTAAAAAGGGGGATGGGTCTCAGAATTCAGCCCCCATCCTGGTCTGATTGCTCTTCCTTTGACTAGATAACCCAGGAGAGCCTGGCATGCATCTCCAGGGTAGTGTTGTGGGCTTCTCAGCAAAGGACTTCACCAGCCAGACCCACAACCTGTCTTGTTTCCTGACACCTCAGCTCTTCAAGATTCTGCTTGTCTCCCAGATATCCACCTGACAGATATTCAGATAGGATAGCATACGGGTAGGATAGTACCCAGGAGTTGTTAGAGTCAGAGTCTGGGCCAAGGCACACCTAAAAACCTACTTTGGTCACTCATCCTCCATAGACCTGGGAGAAAACAGTGAAGAACAGAGACGGCCTAGGCCTGTTACACCTTAAATCAGAAGAGAGGCAAGTGGATGTTGGAAAGTTTAAAGGCCAGCCTGGAATGCATAGTGAATTCTCAGACAGCCAGACTACATAAAGGCGAGGCACTGTTTCAAAACTAAAACAAAAAACAAACAGAAAAGAGACTGTGTTCAAGTAGCCGCATTGGGAAAAGGAACAAACAATGGGGTCCAGTGACATCCCACTCCATATTTATGGTCCTGACATGACAGTTTGTCTTAAATATAAAGGAAGTACCCAAAGCTAAGCAGCCCTGATTAAGGTGCGGTCATGCCCTCCACTGAGCCCTCACTCCCTCCGCTCCAGTGTCTCTTACACAGTGATCTGATACATGACCAGAACTCTATGACTCTTTTTCGGAGCCAAGTTTTTCTTCAGTCCAGCATCAGGCTTCAGTCTTTTCTCCTAGCCTGCATGAAATTCTTGGAATGATTCCAATTATATCTAGCGTACACTGATTCAATCTCCTTGTATCCAGTCAGGGAGGCACAGTATCTCCTTGGAGCACCTTCACTGTTTCCAGGACAGTTCAGTCTTTCTTCATAGTAACCACTCATCCATCTAACCATCAGTCTGTTACTAATCCATCAATCATGAATCCATTCACACACCCGTCTACCCATTCACCCGTTCACCCATCCACCTACCCACCTATCTATCATCCATCCTATCACCCATCTGCACATCCATCTACCTATGAATCCATCTATCCAACCATTCATCTACTTATTTATTCACCCATCTACCCAATCTGTCACTCACTCAGTGCCCCACACACTCCTCCATCTGTCTGAGTCTATACCATGAGAAAAAAAAAGTCAAGTGGAACATTAAAACTGGGAACAATTTAAAACAATCTTAAAATTCTATAGATGTAATTATTGGCATGCTATCAAATTCTGTCCTCCATTTGTTTTGTTAAATACATCTAAAATAGAAAACAAAAAATTAAATTTTTACTTTGTTACTTTGTAAAACACTATATTAAAAACACTGGATTTAAATTTTAGCCCAAATCAAATTTGCTGAAAAGATAATGTAAAGGTAATCTAAATTTATTCACTTTTGTAATCAAATTTGTCCTCAATACCCCTTGTATTGTAATCAATACAAATGGCTGCTTAATGGCACACTAGATCATAAAATTATTCAGGATTTTTATTTCTCTTTTTTCCCAGCTCCAAGCCATTTGTTTTGTTCTGGTCTCCCACCACCCCTACATGGTGTATGTGTCCTGTCTTTTAAGGAATAATTGACAGATCTCTAAGTCTGTTGTAAAGTGGGATCCAGGAGCTGGACCTACCATGAGGGGTAGAAAGTGAGAACATAGGTCCGCTGCAGCATGAACATACATGGCACATACTCTTCCCTGGCTGCTGTGTCAACCTCAGCTCCCTCCTGCAGTGACCTCTGTCTACAGCCAGGGTTCAAACACTTCCCATCTCTAAACTGTCTTTAGTATGACTTACTGGATCCAGCTATACAAGAATACAGGTGCCTCTTAGGTGTGGGTGGTGTCTTAGGGTTTCTATTGCTATGAAGAGATACCATGACTACAGCAACTTTATTAACATTTAATCAAGGTAGCTTACAATTCTTTCATTTTGTTTTTAAAGATTTATTTATTTATTATGTATACAGTATACAAGAGAGGGTACCAGATGTCATTATAGATGGCTGTGACCCACCATGTGGTTGCTGGGAATTGAACTCAGGAGCTCTGGAAAAACAATCAGTGCTCTTAATCTCTGAGCCATCTCTCCAGCCCTGGCAGCTTACATTTTAAGAGGTTCAGTCCACTGTCAGTTATAAAAGCAGGACAGGGCCCAACTTCAACAGGCAACATCTCCTAATAGTGCCACTCCCTTTGGAGGCCATTTTCTCTCGTTCTTTTTTTTTTTTGCATTTCTATTTTTTCTTCTTTATTTATTTTGTATTTATCACAAAAACAGTAAAATGAATTTAGAATGCTGAAAAGTTAACAATAACTATAAAGAAGATAAAAATCATAAGCATGACTTATCAAGGGTGATAATGCAAATAAGATTGCTACATATATTTACTTTGTGTTCAGCTTTCCCTCTAAATTTTTTTCCATCCCTGTATATCCTTATTCTAGGTCCCTTCCCCCTCCCAACACATCAGGTCATTTTTCTTCTCCAAAACTCCCTGGGCAGGGAGGAGACAGTCCTATGGTCCCACTGACCCAATAATGCTTGGATCAGTCTCCACTCCTGGCCAAATCCAGTTTTGTCCCCCGTCCCTCAAGAGTGAATCAGGTGTTCCTATAGTTGGAGTGGGGTCCGAAGGGTCAGTCCAGGGTGTTTCTGATCCCAAGCTGTTCAGTGGTTGTGGTTTGCTGCTTGGGCATGCTTGGCTTTTTTTCTTGTTTGTTTGTTTAGAGACCACTAGTGAGTGAGTACATCCCCTGCTTATCTTTCTGAGATTGTGATACCTCACTCAGGAGGATATTCTCCAAATCCATCCATTTGCCTGCAAATTTTAGGATATCATTTTTTCTTACTGCTGAGTAGTATTCCATTGTGTAGATGTACCACAGTTTGTTAATCCATTCTTCAGTTGAGGGATATCTAGGTTGATTCCAGGTTCTTGCTATTACAAATAATGCTGCTATGAACATAGTTGAGCTAATACCTTTGGAGTGTAAATGTGCTTCTTTAGGGTATACACCCAGAAGTGGTATTGCTGGGTCCTTGGGTAGATTGATTCTCAATTTTCTGAGAAACCTCCATATTGCATTCCAAAGTGGCTGAACAAGCTTACACTCTCACCAACAATGGATGAGTGTTCCCCTTGCTCCACATCCTTTCCAACATAGGCTGTCATCTGTGCCTTTTATCTTAGCCAATCTAACTGGTGTTAGGTGGTATCTCAAAATTGTTTTGATTTGCATTTCTCTGATGGCTAAAGATGAAGAGCACTTTTTCAGGTGCCTTTCAGCCATTCGTAGTTCCTCTGCTGAGAATTCCCTTTTTAGATCTGTACTCAATTTTTTGATTGGGTTATTCAAGGTTTTGGGCTCTAAATTCTTGAGCTCTTTATATATCTTAGAGATCAGTCCTCTATCACTTGTAGGGTTGGTGAAAATCTTTTCCCATTCTGTAGGCTATCATTTTGTCCTATTGACAGTGTCCTTGGCTTTGCAGAAGCTTCCTAGCTTCAGGAGATCCCACTTATTGATTGTTGGTCTTAGTGTCTGTGCCACTGGTGTTATATTTAGGAAGTGGTCGCCTGTGTCAATTTGTAGAAGTGTATTTCCCACTTTCTTTTCTATCAAGTTCAAAGTGGCTGGGTTTAAGTTGAGGTCTTTGATCCACTTGGATTTGAGTTTTGTGCAGGGTGACAGGCTCAGATCTATTTGCATTTTTCTACACACTTCCATCCAGCTATGACAACACCATTTGTTAAATATACTATCTCTTTTCCATTGAATGTTTTGGGCCTCTTTGTCAAAGATCAGGTGTTCATAGATTTTTGGGTTAATGTCTGGATCCTCAATTCTATTCCATTGGTCCACAAGTCTGTTTTTATGCCAGTACCAGGCTGCTTTTATTACTGTAGCTCTATAGTATAGCTTGAAGTCAGGGATGGTGATACCTCCTGAGGTTCTTTTGTTGAGTAAAATTGTTCCATTTTCTTTCAAACCACCACATTCCACTCCCTTCGTCCCGATGGCCTGCAGCCATATCATAATGCAAAAAATGCATCCAGTCCAACTTCAAAAGTCCCCATATTCTATCATACATAGTCTCAAACTTATTTAAATAAGTCTAAAGTTCAAAGTTTCTTCTGAGATTCATAATCTCCTGTAAAATCAAAATAAAAAAGCAGGTCACATATATCTAACACATAATAGCACAGGATATACATTACCATTCCAAAATGTAGGGAAGGGAGCATAGTGAGAGAATGCTGGACCAAAGCAAAACTGAAAACCAGCCAGGAAAACTCCAAACTCTGCATCTCCATGTCTGATGTCCAAGTGCCCTTAAGATCTCCGAATCCTTTCAGCTTTGTTGACTGCAATACACTTCACTCTCTTGGACTGATCCACTCCTTTAGCAACTTTTCTAGGCAGGTATCCCACAGCTCTGGCATCTTCAACATCTTAGGGTCTCCGAAACAACCCAGGATTCACCTTCACAGCTTCACACAATGGCCTTCTAGGCCTCCATTCATAGCTTTGGCACATGCATCAGCAGCTTTCCTTAGTTAAGAAGGCCAATTCCATAGCCCCCTTGCATCCTAACTCCAGAAACCTGGCTGACTGCCAAGTTCTGCTGCTTGCAGGGGCTGAAACATGGCCCCCTTGTTCAATTACATCTTCATTAGTTTTGTTTTCCATGGTTTCCTTCACTGCCTCAACTTGGCTGGTTCTACAATTAGCTCTGTTGATCAGGCTGGCCTCAAACTCAGAGGATCTTGTCTCTGCCTCTGGAGCACTGGGATTAAGGCATGCAGCACCAAACCTTGCTCTAAGCTTTACTTCCTTATCAAGAGTTGGAAAGTTAACTAGGTGAAATCTTGCCTGAGACCACCACTCCCTTTATTCCATTCCTTATTCTGTTTATCTCCCTGAACACAGAATTTAGCTCCATTCCATATTTTGGTGCTCCATTTCTTCTCAAATATTTTTCCTTGCTCAGCCTGCTCCTCTTCATTATATATTGTCATTAGAGTTAACACAGTAACCACACAACAGTCTATACCAGGCTGTTTGGAGATTTTTCTCTGCCAAGATAATTAATCCAAAACTCTTCACTTTAGCTTCAGGCAAACTTTTTAGACAAGGGCAAAAAGCAACCACATTCCTCACCAAAATATCATAAGAACTATTTCTAAGCAACATACTAAAATTCTCCTCGGAAACCTCGTGAGCCAGCCCCCACAATTCAAATCACTCTTAGTACCACTGTCTTCCATGCTCCTATTGATTTGGCCCATTAAGCAGCACCTAAAGCATTCCACTGCTTTCCTAATCCAAACTCCCCAAATCCAAATCCTCCAAATCATGGTCAGGCCCTTCACAGCAATATCTCAGTCCCTGGTACCAACTTTTGTTTTAGTTAGGGTTTCTATTGCTGTGGAGACACCATGACAACAGCAACTCCTATAAAGGAAAAACATTTAATTGGGGTGGTTTACATTTTCATAGGTTCAGCCTATTCCCATGATGGTACATTGCAGTGTGCAGGGAGACATCGTGTTGGGAGGAGCTGAGAGTTCTACATCTTAATTCACAGACAGTAGGAGGCTGTGTGCTACAATGGACATAGTTGAATAGGAGACCCAAAGCCTGCATACCACAGTTGACACAGTTCCTCCAGCAAGGCCATACCTACCCCGAGGTCATAATACTTCCTAAGATTGCTACTCCCTATGGGTCGAGCACTCCAACACAAGAGTCTACAGAGACCACACCTATTCAAACCACCACACTCTCTTTAGCCCCTGTTAGCCACTTCTTGTCCAGCTCTTCATTGGACCTAATGTCCTGTAACTGATGAGTGAATATATTTAAGATCCATCAGTGTTAATTTGATCACAGACTTCTAACAGCCCCAAAGTTAATGTCATCAGATAGCATCTGAGGCCCATAGCTAAATGTTTATGCTTTGCCATAACCAACTTTCTAATGTCTAACTGAATAGCATCTTGACTTACAACTGTTCTGATAACTATCAATACTTCAGGGAACTACTTCTACAATGGAATGTAGAATTTGGGTAACAGGTTTCAGGGCTGTGTTCTCTCATATTTGGTGCCAGAATAAATTACGTCTTATTCCCTTTGAGGTGAGCAATGTTCCCATGGTGACAATCATATTCAATAAGGGCCCAACTACTGCTTTCTACTGTGTGCTGAGAAACCCAGTGGTCCTGGCCCTGGCCTTGGGAGCTTCCACTGTGACTTTCCTGGATAGATTTTGCTGGGGAGATTCAGTGGAGCTAAGTTGCTGATATTCAGCATGCTGGTGTTCTACAGTATCTGGGTCACCTTCCTCCCTGTCTACCACAGCACCAAGGGCAAGGCCATAGTGTCTGTGTGTGGGAGCCCACAGTGACTTGGTTGCCCAGAATCAGCATAAATCTAGTCACTTACAGAACAAGAGAGTTCAACCTTTTTGGCCTCTTTAGCCTGGCAGGCCATGAAAACAGTATGCTTAGGTTTTTGGGAAAAACACACTATCTAGGCTGCTGATGCAAACAGGAGGTACAGCGTGATGGAATATGAATCTGCTTTGATTCAAGGGCACAATAAGAATGTGGTCTTTCTCTTAAGATTGAGGCTGAATGACTATGCTGTGCATTGTTCTGTTTTTGCCTTTGGTTTATATAAAAACAGGCTTAGAAATAAATTTGTTGCTTCTTAATACTGACTAAGAGCCCTCTCAAATCTGCTTTTTCTGTCTTGTCTGTTCTTCTGTCCCTGTGCACGATTCAGCAGGCTCAGATGGCTATGTAGTTTCTCCATCGTCCAGGACATCTTAAGGAACACAAGACAATCCAAGAGAAGGGAGTCATTTCTGCAAACTAGTTGAAAGCTGGAAATTCTATATATTAACGTAAGAAAGGCTTCCAGAAGAGAAATATAACCTCCCTGAGCTTCACACAGCCAAGGGTATTCTCTAGAGAGGTCCTGTGAGTTATATGAACTCTGTACAATAGTCTCTGGGTGACTCCTTGTAAAGTGTAACAGGAATCTGGAAATTTCAGTATCTGCTCTCTATATTTACACTCTTTTAAAAAACAACAAAAATAACAGGATCAGCTTTCTCCCAGGATACCACAACATTAAGGGCAAGATCACAGAGGCTTTGGAAGTTTTGTATAGTTCAGGAGCTAGGGAAATAGCTCAGTGTTTGTTAAAAGCACTTGTTCTTGCAGAGGGCCATGTTCAATTCCCAGCACCCACACAGCAGCTCACAGGCACTCCAATCCTTGAGGCTACAACATGCTCTTCTGGGAGCAGATATGCACACGGTGGACAAGGATACATACTCAAACAGGCAAAACACCCATACATATAAAAATGATTAGTAGTTCAAAGAGGGTTAATTTTCAAACATTGAAAAAACCACAACAGAAATTTAGTAAATAAAGCTAGTTTATTGTACCCACAGCCCCAGTGTAAATCTGTACAAACTCAACTTCTGAAGTACTTGGAGAGCCGCTGGCTGTGTCAGAACATCATGCCTTCCAGTCCATCCTCCATGAATTTCTTATAAAGTGCCATAAACTTGGCCACAAATGCCTCCACGTGATAAATGACTTTGCTGCCCAGCTGCAGTCGATGTTCATAATAGGCTGCCATCTGTGCCACTTCCCCTTTCAGCTGCCCATCACAGTTGTGTAAGAGCTCTGAGAGCAGGCCCTAAAGGAAGTACGGTGACTTAAAAAGCACTTGGGGAAAAATAGCCAAATATGCCTATGCCTCTCATTCAGAAAATGTAAAGCTTTGACATCATTTGTATGTATATACGCAGGTCTATATATGAATGTATGTATATATCTGTTACTTTTTTATATGAATCAGTCGCCTTCAACAAAGCAAAAAAAAATGAAACCATTATGTATACAATAAAATCGAGTCCTTATCCAAGGTCTTCCTGACTCCATACACAGAAAGCCCCTTGCAACAGTCTGAGTTAAAGAATTGGTTTTGGGGGGTTTTTTGCTTTATTGATGACAGAAGAAAGGCAGATGTAGCAAAAACTTGATCTTGATACAAGTGACATTATACACAGATTGAGCTGGATAAACACACACATTTTTATATATATAAACAATAAATTAAAAAAAGAGGACATGAATTTTAAAGAGAGCAAAAAGAAGGACATAAGAAGGGCTTGGAGTAAGGAAAGTTAAGGGGGAATGTAGTAATTATAATCTCAAAAACTAAAAATTAAAAAATAATTGTGTCTTGAATGTTGATCTTTGTTCAGGCTAGAGATATGTAGTATAATATTTACTCGCTTGGATCAATGGAGTCAAGTAGAGACTCGTGCCCAGCAGTCACATAGCCCTGATGACAACAGTCATTAATCTACAGCACATCGTCACTAACCTGTGCTGCTTGATAGATAGTAAGCTGTACTAAATGCTCTTCCACTCTCTGAGACAAGGCCTCACTGTTTCCCAGGCTGAGGTACTCAAGAGACACTTCCTCACCAAGTGGCTGAAACTACAAGTGTGGCCACCATATCTGGCTATGCCATTTGCATGACATGCTCAACTTACTAGAGGTTTATCAGAAAAAACCTCATAGTTGAGAACAGCTGTATGTACAAGGACACAAGGATCTAAGCTCCAACAATTACTGCCACATTCATTACATTAACAATATAGGCAATCTGAAATTTCACCAATAAAGGCCATCTTCAAAAAACTAACAGGGGGGGCTGGAGAGATGGCTCAGTGGTTAAGGGCACTGACTGTTCTTCCAGAGGACCTGAGTTTGATTCCCAGCATCCACATGGCAGCTAACAACTGTCTGTAATCCCAAGATCTGACACCCTTACACAGTTGTACATGCAGGCAAGACACCAGTTCACATAGAATAAAAATAAATATTAAAAAAAAACTAACACGGTCATACAATGTGTATTATCTACCCTATACTGTTGAAAGAAAACTCAGAACAGTGAGCATATTACTCACTAAGAACTAAACACACACACACATACACACACACACACACACACACACACACACACACACACACGACACTTGTTTCTAGGTGAAAAGAATACAAGTCTATACAAAACATTAACTCCTGTATATAAAATACCACGTTTTTCTTTGTACATTTGATATCATTTGAGTTCATTCACATTACTGTGCAATTTTAACAGAATCAAACCCTGTGAATTCCCTAACATCTAAAATCAGTAGATTTAGCTAAGCGGTCTGTAGACCAATCCTATAAAGCCTAAACTGTACCTACATCTTCAGCCTCATTTCTCCACATACCCACATCTTTCCTGGAACATCTGTGCCCCAACCATTTATATAGTTCCATCCACTTAGTGCTGAGTGTCAGCTGAAAAGACCTTTCCCTGAGCAGCTGTCCAAGGCTGTGCATAACTCAGATCTTCTGCTACTATTATTATTATTATTTCACTTTACTTCCTTTAAAGACTCACAACTTATTCACTTGCCTCCCATGTCACTGTCAAGAACATAAACTCCCTCCTGTCTTCTGTGTTCCCCTAATAGTGGCTGGCACACAGAATAACTGAAATACTAGAAATGATGATGCTGTATATGAGCATTACGAAGTGCTGCAATCACACGGCTATGCCATTCATATTTATGAAGAGGCCACTTACCTTCATTATTATCTCAGGAGGAATACAGTGAGTTAGAAGCTCATAGAGCCTCCCACGGACTTCAAGGAGCCTACATAAAACAAAGAAAATGCTACTTTGTGATAAAAAAGAACAATATTAATGAACCAGCCAGTACATTTTTTTTTACTAGATTTATCACAGATGCTGCCTGACTTGTGCTATACCAATGACAGACACCTAGTACAGCCCACTTTAGCATGTCTTTCCAGAGGTTCATTCTGTAGCCCATGTGGCCTGAGGCTCACTATGCAGCACATGCCAGTTTGAACTGGTAGCAATCCTCCTGCCTCAGCTTCTGTGGATAATCCATCACGGGCAAAACACAATTCATT
Source organism: Sigmodon hispidus (assembly GCA_004025045.1). Classification (NCBI taxonomy): domain Eukaryota; kingdom Metazoa; phylum Chordata; class Mammalia; order Rodentia; family Cricetidae; genus Sigmodon; species Sigmodon hispidus. The sequence goes on along the minus strand of PVIH01009970.1, from coordinate 23,695 downwards.
TTTTGAAAAGTTCTTTTTTCATACCTTTTTAACAGTAGATATTTATAATAAGGGCTCTTCATTGTATCACTCACAACAGTATCGGAGAAAAATCAAGACTTCAGGGGCCTGAGAGATGGTTTGGTAGGTAATCTGCTTGTTAAACAAACCTAACACCTTAGTTTGATCCCCCAGAACCCATGGTGGAGGGCTAAAATGACTCCCAAAAGTCATTCATTAATTTACATTGTTACATATGCATATGCACATGAATGCACACACATGTTCACACATACACAGAGCACACACACACAGAGCACAAAAAAATTAAGAAAAAAAAAACAATAAATACCTTGAAATGAAAAGCTTGAGCCCATTCACACCAGGAACTAAATACACTCACTTTATTGTTGTATCAAGTACTATGTTTAAGCATCTTCTCTAGATAGAATTTTATGCTTAAAGTATGACCAACTCTAAAAAGACTGGACTGTCCCCAGTCAGTCACATAAGTAATGCAGTGATGTCAGCATAAAGTATGACACATAGTCTATAAACAATACCGCAGCAACACAAAGCTGACCTTCACAGGAGGGACAGGCAGATCTTCCAGGTAAGCACAGCCAGCCCTTAATCCAGGCTTCCTTCCTGACATGTGCAGGACAGTGTGAAGGAAATGCACATACTATATGTTAGAGCAGGAATAAACAATGGTAGTCCCTAAACTCAGAAAACCACTGTCTCTGTCTTTCTGTAACCCATTTCTTGAACCAAGACAGAAAACAACTACGCAGGGCTCTGAACAACCTAGTGCAGGTGTTCCACTCCACGTAAGTCACAAGAGTGATTCACAAGTTTTCTGAAAGCATAAGTTACACGTTCAAACTTCTGTCCTTGCCACAATATGAATATAATACAGCAGAACTCACGAGGTCTCACAGTCTCCAGCACTAGCTGACAGATGACTCTTACAAAAGCCTGACTCATCAGATACCCACGGAGAAGGAACAACACTCTTCTCTCACCATGATTTTCATCTAACCCAGGGACACTCAGGCTCTCGTGGCTGCACTCAAGTCTATTCTGCACCCTAAAATGGTCAACTCTCCCTAGGGTCCAAGGACTGCTTGCTTCTCAGCTGTGACAAGCAACAAGGATGAGGCTGTGCTTCAGTGAGGCCAAGGAAATACCACACTGCAACACAGGGGGACCTCAGAACTGTTCAGTTTACTCAGATATGGAGCCTGTCTTGGTTAAGCTTTCACAAATCAAACAGTGGCTGAGCTGTTTTCATTACTGTCCACTATTGAGCAACAATCCCACAGATGACAGGAAACAGTTCAGAGTATGGATATGATATTGCTAAGTACTTTGTATCTCTCTTCGTAGACCCTGTCCTTGTACATGAGCAAGGTTTGGCAGTTCTAGATCCAGACTGCAGTCAGTCTCTTTGATTTGTGACAAAGCACATGTGCCCTTGGCAGGATAACACATACACACATATGTTGCCAGGAGAGAAATGAAAAGGCTGGATATCTAAGGTGAAGTCATCCTCAAAGACATCCGGCTAAGTTAGAATGAGAGATGGAAGTTCATGTCTTTCTAGCATATTCTGCATCAATTACAAAGCAATAACAGTAAGTACAATGGTTCTTTCAGCCTGAGCACACTAGACAGTTTATGCTGTGCACTAGTGTTCTGGGGGAAAAAAGCCATGAATAAAGTTCAACTGTACATGTTAACAGATTAAAGCATAAAACTATACACATTACCTACTTTGGATCATTATATTTCAGATCTTTCATGCAATTTTTTCCCTTTCAAATGAGGTTCTAGGCTGAATTATACTTGTAAATGCCATGGCGTCTATGTGCCCTCACTCTGTTACCTTTGGGGAGTCTGCTGACTGACAATGGCATTTGCAGTCTCCCTCAGGTATACCTCCCAGTCTGTCTCGGGGATTTCTTGATCTTCAGTAAAAGGGTATCTATGAGACAAAAAGAAAATAAGTTAACACCACACTCTCAAGTCCCAGAGTGCTCCCTTTGACAATGGCCTGACTCACTGCTGCACTCTGCAGGCTTCACACATAAGTAAGGCTTTCCTGAGGTTTCTGCAGGACTTCTCTGCCAACCTGTGAGCCAGTTTCGAAGGAAGAGCCAGACCCTCCTTCTTGCAGACTGTGGATAATACACTGCAAATCTGTAAGACAAGTTAATAAAGAGGAAAAGCAGGTGAGCCACTTTCTAACTCCTGTTAATATCGTTGTGGAGCCCTTTCACAGTGTTGCTCTGCCTCCTACGAGAGGCACATGGTGCTGCTGTATACAATCTCCCACTGTCTATTATGAGTGAGAAAGCCATCTATTGTGAGAAACTAGTACATTTTACTGACAGCTGTTAAGATAACAGGGAACATAGTGCCCTGATGCCCCCAAAGGGACCAGGGACACTCACATTATCCACTTCCTCTATGCTCCCAGTTCCCCCATAACAAAGTAAATCAGCATAAGGTAGAAGGTACTGAAAATTTCATGTAGGGAATTAATAACACTCATTTGTTAAAGTAAAGGATGGATAAAAGAGAACATGATCTATATTTGTATCTACCAGTAAACACATCACTCTGTCTGCTGCTGCCCTTAAATAACTGACATACTTCATCATGTTTCAGAAAACAAAATTTGGGCTGAAATACTTCTGGAAAGCATAACATGACTTACATCTTCAATGCTGGGAGCAGGCACACGAACTGCCAGGCACCTACTGCGGATTGGGGGTATCACCTTAGATGTGGAATTACAGCATAAGATCAGCCTGCAGGTGGACATGTACTTCTCCATGGTTCTACGCAAGGCATGCTGAGCATCCTTTGTGAGTTTGTCCACCTCTGTCAATAATACCACTGGGTCAAAAAGAAACAAAACCAGCTTCAACTGGGGGCCACTCAAGCCTTAAGTTAACTTCTACCTTTACTGTGTCCTCATTAATAGGCATGAAATCCTAAGGAGATGCCAGATGGCCTACTTCTACCTTTGAAAAGGACAAATTAGATTTAGAGGAGTATACTGTTATTTTCTAAAATGCTATAATCAAACAAAACTAAGAAACATTGGTAAAAATGAAGTTAAATTTGGACTTCTCACTTCATTCCAGCCTTTATCAAAGTTGCAAGACAAGCATTGTGCTGAGGTACATTGTAAATTCTAAGAAATCTGTTAATACTTTAGAAATCTCTGATGTAGGAGTCATGGCCAATGGGTATGGCCCACAGGAGAATCTGGAAAGATACACAGGAAGATTGGATCTGGCTGCAATCAAGGGCCAGTCAGCCCTAAGTGGTTCAAGAACTGTGAACAGGCAGGGGATGAACCCAAGTCTTCTATTCTTTTTATTATATTAACAAGCAGTTTCCAAATGGCAGCAGTAGCAGCAGGATTCCCTTTAAATGTGAACATAGACAAAACTACCTCAACATGTAAGTCAAATTGCATTCATATCTGCACTAAAGGGAACAATGAAAGAGCCATGGCATCACTCCTGAGTTGGCATACACTCTTGTGTATATATACACACACCAAAAATATGCATTTTTTTCCTCCAAAAAGGCAAAGATAAAATATAACATGCAGATTATATTAACTGTTTTGGAGAGATACAAATTTACATTGCCCCTCAGATGAAGAATTCAACAAAAAATCATGAAAGGCATCAAATGCTGGCATTTTTGTCATTACAAAATCTTATATGTAAGAATTACATGCACATAAAAAATGCTGGCAGGCAATAATGGGTGTCCAGGAGATGGGACTATAGCTGGTTTTCATTTCCTTAGTTCATAGTTGACAAGAGGAAGTTTTGGTCATAAGCCAGTTACTTTGAAATCACCATGTTTCTTGTTTTTAATGATGTGTGCTCCCAGTACTTTCTCTGAAATGAGATGTCAAACAGGTACTACAGAAAAAACACTGTAAACACCATGAGGGGAGACCAGAGTTCACATTCACTGCCTTTTCTTCCTTTCTTTTTCTTTTGCTCAGGCAGGTCTCTCTATGTGGCCCTGGCTGTCCTGGAGCTCAGTGTGTAGAACTAGAGATCCTCCTGCCTCTGCCTCCCCAGTGCCACCGAGCCCAGCACAAATTCATTTTAACTCTAGTAAGAACTGCTGGTGCTCAGCAGCCTCACGGAAACCTCACCACTAACCTTTGAAGTCTCTTTGTGAGCTGGTTTCAAGCTGCTGTGACTGTGCCACTGTCTTCAGCATCTCCTGAATTACAACCCGGTCACTGTTTCCCGCATCACTATACAACAGGAGAATGATGGTTAATGGATGTAAATACTCACCAAGAATTACACCCTTACTCCTAAACAGTTACTACATGAAAATTATCAGGAAGTTTGTCTTCTTTTGTTTTGAAGACAATGGGTTTTTTTGGTATATGGAGCATGTTGGTTTTAAATTTTCAATCCTCCTCCATCAGCCTCCAGAGTATATCACCTGAAGATCTTGTGGCTAAAATTTTTGTTCAAATATTTAATTATTGTTATAAACCTTTAAAATTGAAATGTTTTAGTCTCACTAACAAATTTTAATTGTATTACCACTGAAAATACTCAGTGTGTGGGGCTGAAGAGATGGCTCAGCAGTTAAGAGCACTGACTGGTCTTCTAGAGGACCTGGGTTCAATTCCCAGCAACCACTGAAGGACTCTAGATTGTAGGACTGGATCCAGACATTTAGTTTAGACATTCAGTTTAGTAGATAAAATTTGTCCTGGCCTGCCCAGACATACCCGGGCTCCCACATCCCTTCCCTCATAAACTCAAGGCTGCGACCAGACAGATAATGCAGGGTTGCTAAGAGACAATCGGATAGCAGGGAGCCAGGTGACCAGGACTGCATACCACAAGAAGTCAGTAAT
>PVIH01009970.1:0-18695 GCA_004025045.1 Sigmodon hispidus | reverse complement strand
ATTTCCTCCCGCCGTTCCTTCCCGCCACTAGGCCTTCATCCAATAAATGAAAGTTGTTGTTTAAATGTACAAATAATCTCTCTGTTTTCCCTATAACCACGCCTTTTGCTTCTGTAAGTCTGCCTCCTGCTCTCCCCTATGCAATAAAAAGCCCCTGAACAAAGCCTCAGTGTGCCAGTCAGCTCCCCGAGTTGCTGCCGCCTGGAGGTACCTTCGCCCCCCAATAAACCTCATGCAATTTGCAGCTGATGTGTGGCTCAGATTGGTCTCTGGGACTCGGGGTCTCCTTCTGAGGAAAGGTCCCCATTTGGGGGTCTTTCATAATGGAGGTCCCACCGAGATGGAGACCCCAACCCAGGGACCACCGACCCACTGTCAGGAGGTAAGCTGGCCAGCAGTCTGTGTATGTGTTGTCTGAGTCTGAGTTTTTGTGCCTGTTGTGTCTTTGTCTCTTTTCTGGGCGATTTGGCATCTGTATTTTGTGATTTGGCATCTGTATTTTGTGCCTGCGCAGGACCTGTACTGTTGGGCCAGTGTTCCTGAATCTGCCTGAATCTGTCTGAATCTGTTCGGATCTGTTTGTACCTGGCGGAGAGTTAGAAGGGCCTGACGAGGCCGGACTTCACTTCCGCAGCCCTGGAAGACGTTCCACGGGCCTCTGGAGTCCACCGGACTCACCTGTCTGGAGCCCGATTTTTTGGGGCTCAACCCATATCAGAAGGATACGTGGTCCTGGTGGGAGACGAGGGGGGCAGGCCCTCTCCCTGGAGGTCTCCTCTAGAGTTGTCTATATTTGGGCCAGTGGGGGAGGCAGGCAGACATGCCTTAAGTCTGGGCTCCCCTGGCCCCCTCCCTGGAGGTCTGCTCTAGGGTTGTCTGTATCTCTGTAGCTGAGTTGCCCACTCCTCAGATTGTGTTTGCTTTGTGTTTGTCAGTTGTCTCAGTGTTTTCTGTTCTGGAGTCTGTCTACAACGAAAGACTGGAACCAAGAAGCCCGGATCTTCCCGAGACCCAGGGGGACCTCTTGTTGCCTGGGAGCATTCCCACAGCAGCCTTCTGAAAACTGTTCATTGCTCTCTTCATGGTTATCTATGCAAATGTTTTGGCCAGGCTGTGTCTATTGATGAATGTGTGAGTGCGTGAAGACTGTGGCCACAGAATGTGTGTTTAGACTTGTGTGCATGCATTTTTGTAACTTGGATGTTACCTGCTCATTTGGTTTTGTTTCTGGTCAGAAAAACTATTTGCCTTGTTAAAAAGTCTTGTCTGTTTCTCAGAAAGTTATCTATGCTGTTCTGATGTGTTTCTAATTTTGTTAAAAGCATTAAGCTGAGACAAAATGGTTAAAATACTTTTGCTATCTCTATTCCCAATAGCAGTCAGTCACCACCCACAGCTGCCGTGACTGCACTTTTGGTCAAGAATCAGAGCTTGGAAGGAGTTCAAATGTTTTTGATATGACAGTGATAAAAATTATTAAATAAGATTAAAATCTGTTATAATTAAAAATCTATGCATGAAAAAATTTAAAAAATATGACATGACTCTGTTTTGGATTGCATTTTTGGTTGGTCACTGACTGTAGTTGCTGAGATAAAGCGACTGTTGCTTTGATCATTCAGATCCAGCGGATTTGTCATCTTTTACAGAGGTTGGTAACAAATTATTAAAAAAAAAAACAAAAACTCTATTGCTAGTTTCAGATGCTTCATGTTGGTCGTGTGTTGCTACAGTGTATGCATACTGAAGAGAACCACAAAAAAAAACTGTGAAAGTTTTTTATGTTGTCCAGAAAATGATAGAGAAGGCAAAAGATTGAGATAATAAAGAGACAGGAAAAAGAATGTCTGAAGCACAGATGCCTAAGAAATTAAAGAGACCGACTGAAGGTATATATAAAATGCTATAAAAGAAATATAAAATGTTACAAAAGGTCAGAGGTGATGTAGATTTTGTTTGCTGTGGTTTCTCATACCTGCCTGCCAACACTGAATTTTTTTAAAGAAACTGTAAGATATTTGAGTTAATTCAATTTGGTTTTTCTTCATTTTGGAATTAGCTTCTGATTCTTCACTGCAAAATGTTTATGACATATATATGGTTATATAAACATGTATGTGACTTAGAGTTAACTATGTGTAGATGAAAGCTAGCTTTATTTAAATCTGTATGTATGTATGTAACTTAAATCCAACTGTGTATGTGTGAATATAACTACAATTGTTAAGATGCTGAAATTGGCTTATTTTTATTAGTCATCATGCACTATTGATGTTTATGTGACAAGGACTTTGGCAGATAACCTAATTTGAGCATATAGCCTCCATGCTGAGTGTACAAATAGATTCTATGTGCTAAAAATTGTTCTAATTTATCTAAAAACAAGTTTATAAGTATGTGATCAAAGTTGCAAAGACAGCTTATCTTGCCAGACATAGATCTTAAATCTAAGTTCAGCACATAGTTTTGAGAACAAACTTTTTAAGATTTAGAGTGACAATAAAGACACCCATAAAATATTTATAAAATGTACTAATAAAAACAATAAAAGCTAATTCAAGGCTATTAAAATACACAAGCAGTCATTCTTGTAAGTACTGTGATTAATTACAGGGTTGACATTTAATCTCATATAAGTTTCAGGGTAAGCTTACAACAAGTAACTAGAAACAAAGTTTTTCTATGCAGATATACCTGGGCTGCCCTCATATTTCAGAGATCTGCAGAATATGGCATTTAAAATGTTTATTTCTCAGACAGAGACTTCCAGATCCTAACAGTAACCCAAGGTCTCCAAAGAAGATTACAAAACACCAAGATCTTTGTCTAAATTGAAGCAGTGCTAACCTGGGCAAGATGCCATAGCACAAGGACAATGCCTGCCTGCTGCCACGAACCCAGCCTAGATCTGAGGACATTGGAGAATTGATTGAACCCTTTTGCCTAGACAAAGTAAGGTCAGTCTTCTCCCATATGTCCCTCTACTGTGGGGAAAAATCTCCCACCCTGAAGGCCTGGCAGCTGAAGATTGATGCTGTTTGGATATGTCCGCCTCCAGCTAGGTGGAGACCTGGGTATGGCTAACTGAGTATAGACTGGTCTCTGTTGTTCTTAGTAGATTCAGAAGTTGCTCATTCTGCACTTAGATATAATTTATCCTTCTCAGATCTCTGCAAGTATTGACGGCTGGGCTAGTTATAATTTTGCCAGCTTGATAAAATTAGACAATCAGATCTTTCTCCAAGGTGATAGCTAGTTTTCAAGCTCATTTTACAAAGCCTGATTGAGAATACTAATATAACTAAAATTCTTATGTCTTTTTGCAATTCGTATGAGCTTAACAGACTCAGAGAATTTGGATCCACCTCACAGAGGCCAAAAAGATTCCGGATAAGTACAGCCTAAGTTTTTTCCACCTGTCTGTCCCTAAGGATGATACTTCTCTCTTTTGGTTTGGGGACTCCTGCCCTTCCTAAATCACTAAAGACTGGGTCCAAGATTTAAATTCTAACCTTTTGTTCTCAGTTTTAACATATCTCAACAGATTTCCACTTGGCTAAGAGCTCTGGACTTGCTGGAAGCCTGTGAACCAGTTCTACGGATTTGGGCTGTTTCCTGTCTCTTGGCCACTGGATCAGACAGCTACGCGCTCCTGACAGAAGCCCTGGAGCTTAGTTCCTTTGCTAGCTTTTCAACCTTTTGGGGCCCTGAGAACAGCGCCCCAATGTCAGCTTGAAGTAGCAAAGAGAATCTACTGTGCCCTGGTACCCTCAAATCCCAAAAAGGTTAAAATGCTAAGTTAAAAGAGAAACCTGACATAAGAGACAAATCTTTTTGTGAAGGCCAAAGGTCCCTACAGCCTAGAGTTGGCTTTGTGAGTCAGGTCCCCTTTGCTCTTTTGAGACCTTGCAGATAAGTTTGGGCCAGCAGGGGTGGGGCACAAGACCATCTTCTAGATAGATTGTCAGTTGTGCAAGCTATGGTACTCACCCAACAGTATCAGGCTGTGAGGCAGTATGATACAAACCCATGAGTAAAAGATTTTACTCATTGTCAAAAAAAAAAATAGAGAAATGAAGGACTCTAGATTGTAGGGCTGGATCCAGACATTTAGTTTAGACATTCAGTTTAGTAGATAAAATTTGTCCTGGCCTGCCCAGACATACCCGGGCTCCCACATCCCTTCCCTCATAAACTCAAGGCTGCGACCAGACAGATAATGCAGGGTTGCTAAGAGACAATCGGATAGCAGGGATCCAGGTGACCAGGACTGCATACCACAAGAAGTCAGTAATCAGGGCCAATGCTCAGGGAGCCCCCTCCCAGCAAGTGACCATTTCCTCCCGCCGTTCCTTCCCGCCACTAGGCCTTCATCCAATAAGTGAAAGTTGTTGTTTAAATGTACAAATAATCTCTCTGTTTTCCCTATAACCACGCCTTTTGCTTCTGTAAGTCTGCCTCCTGCTCTCCCCTATGCAATAAAAAGCCCCTGAACAAAGCCTCAGTGTGCCAGTCAGCTCCCCGAGTTGCTGCCGCTTGGAGGTACCTTCGCCCCCCAATAAACCTCATGCAATTTGCAGCTGATGTGTGGCTCAGATTGGTCTCTGGGACTCGGGGTCTCCTTCTGAGGAAAGGTCCCCATTTGGCGGTCTTTCACCACATGGCAGCTAACAACTCTCTAACTTCAAGATCTGGCACCCTCACAGACATGCAAGCAAAACACCAATGCACATAATATAAAAAAAAAATTAAAAAGAAGAAAATACTCAGTGTGTTCTCACAGTAACTACTTAAGGAGAAAACTAACAGTTTAATAAATATCTTGCTACTACCTTACTTAATACAGAAAGATCTAATTAGATCTCAACTGTCAATTACTTTATAATTACCGACACAGCCATTAATGTTTTCTCAACTTGTTATAGCTGGATCAGAACATCTGGACTCTGGTGATCATTTCCCAACCAAGAAGCTGGTATATTCCCCCAATTAGCCTATGGGTCAAACACGCTTAATTTTATAACCTGATCCATTCCTAATTTTTCTCTAGAACCATCTCAGAGTCTCTCTATGGACTGAAGACAGGTCAGTCATATAGAGCATACATAGTGCCTGCCACCCAGCCCACACACATGAGCTAAACACTCTCCACTCAAGCTCCCTACACTCTATCCCTTCCTTTTTAGACACTCACCTCAGTGACAGTCCATGGTGGCTGTTGCTCTAAGGACCTCTGATTTGTACATCTCCAAGAATGTCTCACAGAACCCTGACACTTTTCCCAATTCTGACACTGCAACATGGGTCCCCAATGACCCCCCCAAAGCCCCTTAGGTAGCAGGACTTGGATCTTCTATCTCAGAGGCATCCAGGCAATGGCTAGTGACTATCATAATCCTCTAGTCAAGACAATGAAACACAAAATACACCCCAGAAGAATGGTGGCCCACATTCAGTATCTGAAATACTCATTCTAGACATGATAAACAGCTTTTTAAACAGCTTTGTGCATGCTCATCAGCACTGAATGAGTCAGGCTAGTTCAACAGAACTCAGGAACTGTGGAAAACAGTGAGCTCTGCAGAGCTGGCAGGCTTCAGTGAGAGCACAGGAGGCCAGCACCAGACCTCCTGCAGCTTTATTTTATCTTCTTTATATACTGAGCTTCCAAATGTAGGACAGCATTTCAAATAATAACTCTACATGGGAGGATGATGACTGTCAACATTTTTTTTTTTGCTAAAAATTTTATTTCTGATTGCTTTTCTAAAAATATTAAGTAGCAGTTTACCTGGGATTAACTTCAAGGTGGTAGTTACTGGCAATGGTGCTGATTTCAAATTTTTTTTTTAGATGGAGTCTGTGAACAAAACAAGAATCTGCTCAGTACTTACTCATTGGCTGTCTTCTTTCACATGCATCACCCATCACCACTGCCAACTACCTAACAGTCTTCCATGGAAACATAGAAATAACAAAAAATACAGCCCTAGGATCCATGGAAAATAAAAATATAAGATGAGGAAATCTCTGTTTTGCTTTTCCCACTCAATGTGTCTTTGCAATCTCTCTCAGACAATTGGTGTGAGGTGATGACATGTATCAACTTATAACATTCATGTTCTACAGCTAATTACCTTCATGGATTTTCCCTTTGTTGACACTGTGCATATCTGTGTCATCTGTCTATAGACTCATTACCTGAACAAGAAACTAACATGCCTGGCTATTCAATTTCAGTGACTGGCTTCTGAGCTGTTTAATAATACAGAACAGATTCATACTGCTGGGCATCACAAAGCTCCAATTTCCTCACACTTACAAGGATCTGCCCACATACATTTTTTTCACCCATGATTCCTCGCTATTCTAGACCAAAGCATCTTTCCACTATCTATCTGACAAAAAATTAGTTGGCATGCTTCTCTTATACTTTATGCCAGCCATTCTGTAGATTCAGCTTATCCTTTGACTTTTGAACCTAAAGTCACATGCTCTAAGTACCCACTTTTCTGTAGTTTTCATGTTTCCACCCATCAGGTAGCTCACACAGTCTAAAATATGTCATTCTGTGATAGTCATTATTTCATCATAACATAGTAGTCTTTTTAATCATATAGAACTTAACTTCATAACTGCATTGTACAGGATTCATCTTTATTTTTCCTCCAACAGATCACTGGATATCCTGGCTCATCTTTCCCACTAAACTGAATTAACACTCTGCATGATGGTGGGCTATTTGATTTCACAGGCTGAATCATTATACTATTGTTTTAGACTTAAACTCTGACTTCCCATCTTGTAAAAGAAACCTCCTGTCACAGTTTGGCTATGCAATGTCCCTACAAGCTCAGGTATGGAACCTCGGTCCTCAGCTGGTGGTGTCATTTTGGGATGTTCTGTAAACATTAGGAGGTAGGGCCTGCCTAGAAGAGGTGGATTGTGGAGCTGGGATGGGTCCTTGGGGATATCTGTGCCTGGTCCCTTCCTGCCTGGTACTCTGCTCCTGTCCACTGTCACAGGAAGTTCTTCTTTCATAAATCTGCACTCCTATGACTCTGCTGCCTCACCATGGGCCTAAAGACACAGTCAGCTGACCACAACTAAATCTTCTGAAATGCAAGGCACAGGACTCAAGTAGGTGTACTGGACTTCACTGCAAAACTTGCTATTTCTAGTCTCACAAAATCAATACACCCCTGTACCCACCCCCTCCAAATGGACCCACTTCCCCTAGGTTAGTTTGTGTGAAGCAGTCTGGTTCCGTGGATGGAGATGGAAAAGGAAACAAACACTCCCACTCCACTTATCCTCTTTGTAACATTATCTCATTTCAGAAATGGAATTTAGGATGGCATAGTTGCTAAAAATTGTCATTATAATCAAGATTTATATCTTAACTTGAAGCAAAGACTTTTAAATATTAAGCTTCCCAACTGTGAACATACATCATGTTACTACTCATCTTTTTCGTCTTGTAACATAATGTATTTCATCTGAGAAATCTCAACATTAGCTTAAAATCCATTCACCCTCCTGAAGATTCTATTAATAGCATGACCACCCACACTAAGCTTTTTTCCTTTATCAAAACACAGTAAGACTCTCTATTAGAGACAACAAAGGACTTGAAAGTGGGCATGGCATGTTCCCTACATAACTTCAAAACAAACACAATCTTACTGAAGTAAAAGATAAACAAACATAATCAAGGTAAACTACACACTACCATTTGTAAAGAACTGCAAATTCGGATGGGCTGGGGGAGCACCGGAGAGAAGGGCATTTCAGGGACAGGAAATGGTTGAGTTAAAGCACTCACCGTGTGAATGCATGTGCAAGCATGATGACCCAAGTTCAGGTCCCCAGACCCCAAGCAGAAGCTGGCAGAAAGTAAACTGTCTCTAATTCCAGGGCACCCTCACAGGGAGGTGGGAGGCAGAGGCAGGAGAATCTCCAGAAGTTCCCAAGGTCAACCAGCCTGGCTTAGGAGATAGCAAAGAAATTCTTTATGCAGCAGGCAAACATGTAAGCACACTGGTACACATGACCAGGACTGACAATCCCTGCCAGAAACATCTGCAGAACCTGGACATGAAATGCTTACTGTGATCATTTGATGCTCAATTCTCAATTTTTCCACCCCAACACCATAAAGTTCTCGTAGGATACACATAATTCTTGTCTTTTTTCCAGCACCTGATGGTCCATATACTAGGAGGTGAGGAAAGTCACCACACTGCACCTAGAGAAGGAAGAACAGGGCATTGTGCTGGTCAAACACAGGTGCTTGGGGTTAAACAAACTACTTTAAAGTACTAAGGTATTCTGTTTACCATCTAACTCCAATAGAAAATTTACCAAAACTCTGGGATGCTTATTATTCCCTGGACACTAATTTAATCTAACATGTATGCAAAATACAGAACATGCAAAGTATAACACTAAATGCTAAAAGCAGGAACTCCCTAAGCAAAATCTCTGAAGGGCTCTTTTGAAAATAATGCAGAATAGATCTCTGTACTGAGAGAGATGTTTGTCTTGCCAGGGTTCCCCAAATTGTTCTCCTGCTAAGTGGGTGCACTGGTGCATTTTGGAGGTACAGGAAAACTTCGTGTAAGAGATGCTATCGAAATGACAGCAGTAAGACAGCTATCAAACTAAGGCGCACTATGGGTGTGGGGGCTTTATCTGATAAGAAGATGTAGACTATTTAAAAACAAATTTATTAACACTAGGGGATAGTATATTAAACCCTTGCTATAAAAATATAGTCCCAATACTGTACAGTAAACCACAGAAATCTAAAAACATGTACCCATCCTACCACTAGGAAACTTAGCATTAAAGCTACTGTAAAGAAAACCAGTGTGCATACACATAAAGTATAATGTTCAATTATTGCACGCATTACCAACAACAAAAAAAGGGCACTAAAATGTATGTTCACTTCCCTCTGGATTCTCCCAATAATTTTCGTATGGAGGATAGAGGCATTTGTGAAGATAATTTCTCATTTTCAGAAAGGAATTAGCTGTGACTCTGAAGACATCAGTAACTAGGAACAGGGTCCAGGGCACCACCAGCTCCATCAGCTTTCCATCTAGCTGCCTGTAGTAGGGAAGCCTATCTGCCCCAGCCTATCCTACAGCCAGGGTTTGCTCATTCTTCTCCACTGGCCTCCGTCAGGTCCCCACCCCAAGCTCATGGGAACCCCGCAACAGAAACTGCACTCTGGGGAACTTGTCCGTGTGGCTCCCTTGCTGGCACTGGAGCGCCTGCCTCCTCGCTCCCTTCCCCGAGGGCTTTTCTCCTCCGCCCGGGTCTGCTCACCAGGTTGCTCAGCTGCGCCGCCTGTTCCTTGTGATAGTCCAGCCGGGCCAGAGAGCTCGGCCGGTACTTGTCCACCCACAGACTCATGGCAGCTACAGCCGCACTCCTCTGCCAGCAACCTAAAAAGGGAACAAGTTTTCCCGCGAGCGCCAAACTGCGCGTCACTTCTGGCAGCTGGTGACTTCCGGACTGGAGACTATGATCCCCAAATGGGGCCAAAAATAGCCACCCGCGTAGTGTGCAGCATTTCTTTCACTGCCATTTCATCCCCAAGATCCCCGCCCAGCACCAGTGACTGATTTCATAGTGCAGTCCTTGTCTCTTTATCCTCACCCTCTTTGACATTTTAAAAAACATTCTAGGAATTAAAGACACATCAGTGATACTTTGGGCATCCAATGTGAGTGCTTAGGAGAGTTTCCATTTCATATATTTATTCATAAATTTATTCAAATTTGTGTCGCCGAAATGTGTTCTTTATTTGTAGAATTGCTTTTAACCTTTAAAAAAGTAATGTTAATAAACATTCGCTGACATGCATCTGTAATCTATATGTTCTTGATGCCTTTAGAAGCCAGAAGAGAACACCAGATCCCCTGCCACTAGGGTTACAGACCAGTGTGAGCTGCCATGTGAGTGCTGGGAACTGAACCCTGGGTCCTCTAGAAGAGCAGTCAGTGCTTTAACCACTCTCCAGCTCTAGAGCTGTGTTCTTGTCACTGCAGTTAATCCTTCCCAGGGTTCCTCTCACAGGCAGGTGCTCAGTAGAGTTTATTGAAAAAACAGTGGAGGTTAGAAAAATTTTAACTTCACTTTATTTTTTTATCTCCATTACTCACTCACACAAAAATTCTTAATGGATTGAGAAAAATCAGAGTAGCAAGAAAGACAACCGAAGACGTGCAGAGGAGAAGACACAGGGTGAGCATGCCATTTTGTACAGAGAACATGTGAAAATCATCTAGTTAAAAGGCAAAGTATAAAACACTTGGGAAATAGCCACAAATCAAGCCCACATAATCACAGTGCCACTTAGATGCACATCTCAAAATGCACTTTTCTAGTAGTAATGCTGATTACATACTTTAAAAAAAAAAGTGTGTGTCTGTTTGTGTATCCACGGAGGCTAGAAGCGAGCCTCTATAAATTGTAATTACAGTTGGTTATGAGTTGCCTGCCATGAGTCATGAGTGCTGAGAATCGAACACAGACTATCTGCAAGGGGAGCAAGGGCTCTTAACTACTGAGCTATCTCTCCAGACCCTTGATTGCTTATTTAAGGTATGCTCTTATTTCAAGATATTTTCTGCAACAAACTGGAACTTCTGCCTCAAGGTACCTGCATTGACAATGGTGAGGAGCAAATGCACCTTCTAGATAGCTTTGATTCAGTGTCCACAGAAATGGAATCATCTCTCTGTACTGTATTCAGGGATACCTCATTAGCTGCCCTAATATTACAAAAGGAAACCCTCCACATTCTCTGTTGTTGAACTGGAATGAAGTTCTGAAGTGAGAATAAAGGAAATCAGAAGCAAGGGTATTGAAGGGCCATGACTATAGACACTGGGAAGGTGGTTGTGAAAAGATTCATGGACATGAAAAGTGTGAGATAGGTGCTACAATAAGCTATGATTTGGCAGTCGTATCCAAACCATGACAGCTTCAATAAGGATAGATAGCACATGGTGGATCTAAGTACAGTGGGATTATGTTTTACATTTTAAATAATTGTCCCACCTATGAGTTTAATAAAAAGCTGATTGGCAGAAGGCAGACAGGAAGTGTGGACAGGGCTACCAGACTAAGAAAACTTTGGTAACATCTCAGAAGACAGGCAGACGCATACAAGGATGTGACAGGAGATGCAGCAGACACAGAGGAAAGAAGCTGAAATGCTGCTCTAAGAAAAGGTATCAAGCCACATGATTGAACAGGATAAGAAAGATGGGTTAGTTTAAGGGTAAAGAGTTAGCAAGCTATATGACTGAACCCTAGGTCAATCAGCATAAAATTAATATAAGCCTATGTGTGATTATTTGAGGCTGAGAGTGGGTCTGAACCTCTGGGCTAGACCAGAAAGTCTGGGCCATAAACCTAATACAACATCTAAGGGCTTGTGCTCTAGTTCCAAGTTCTAGGAAATTGAAATAGTGTGGAGAGAACAAAGCAAAAGAAAAACTCATCTAGGTTTATTTTATTTCACAAATACAAAACACAGGCACTCCCATTCATTTGGATTTCAGATAACATTTTACGATCATACTCAAAATTGTACTGAGATTATGTTGTTGCACTGTATATAATCATCCAGCCTACTAGTTTAATAAAAATACTGATTGGCCAAAGGGAGACAGGAAGTGTAGGCAGGGCTACCAGACTAAGAAAATTCTGGGAACAGGAAGAACAGACAGAGATGACAGGAGACACAGAGGAAAGAAGCTGAAATGCTGTTGAGCAAAGGTACCGATCCACATGGCTGAACAAGAATCATGGGTTGAGTTAAGATGAAGGAGGTAGCAAGTTATATGCCTGGGCCCTAGGTCAATCAGTGTAAAATTAATATAAGCATCTGTGCATTTCTGCAGGTCTATGGGACTGCAGGACAGCGAATCAGAACCTCAGGGCTAGGCCCAAAAGTCTGGGCCAGAAACTTCATACACTACAGAATTCTTCAATTTAGGAGACCTGGCAAGTGGCTAGATAGGAAGAAGAGATTCCTCATACCATAGGCTGTTGTCCAAGTTTGGAGACTCAGCTCTGCTCTGCTCTGCTCCCTGCAACAGTGTGAGGATTTATTTACAGACACCTGAAAACATGTTGTGATGGTTAATCTTGATTGTTAAGTTAACAGGATTAGTAATATCTATGAAAAAATATTTTGGTGTGTCTGTAATGGCTTATCTGATTAAGTTAACTGAGGTTGGGAACCCACTCTAAATACAGCAGAACTGATATAGACCGAAGCTGCTCTCTGAAGGGAGATGGCCCATGGTGTGAACTGCAATTTGCTCACAGATGTTGCCATGAGAGCAGATGCTGGATTTAAATAAGAGCCTGGAGAATTGAGGAAATGAATAAGATGAATTTTTCTCGGTATGAGAAAGTCAAAATATGAAGGTACAAAGGACAAAGCTCTGTGCCAGCACAGCTGGACTCCCAGTGTCCTTGAAAAATGTAAGGAAGTATGGTCTTTGCATACATCCCTCCTTCTGATGCTGTTATTTTCAACAAACTAAATTGTAAGTCAGCATGGCTTCTAACAAGAGGCTTCTACTTACCTACAAGCCCACTCTGTAAACACAGAGCTGAATATGAGGTAACTGAAAATGGCTAAGGCTACCTCTTGGTGGCTGGGATAGAGTTCACTCTCTGCATGGTAGAGCTACAAGCCAATCATGCAAATATGAGAACAAAGAGAGCTTAATGCAACCACAGCATTTAAGAGTCCTACAAACTTGGAGGCAGCAACAACACCCAGTGACTAACTGATAACAAAGATCAGAAACTAATAAAACACAAGTTAGAGGGAGATAGGAAAAGAGAACCCTGAACACCCCTAACTGCAGGAGCATGGAACATTACACAGGAATCTCTGTCTGAGCCAGGAGAATATTTACAAAGCACATGAGCCCTCCATTGGCTCAACACATGATCATCTAGAGTTTAACCAATAATACCTTGGCTTTGGACCAGTTCCTACCATGCCCTAGAATAGTGGTTCTCAACCTGTGGGTCAGGACCCCTTTGCGGTAGACTCTCAAACATCCTTCATGTCAAATATTTGAATTATGTTTTATAGCACTACCAAAATTATAGTTATGAAGTAACAATTAAATAATTTTATGGTTGTAGATCACTACAACATTAGAAATTATATTAAAGGATCACAGCATTAGGAAGTTTGAGAAGAAATCCCTATAAAATCTATAGTCAATGAATTGAGACACTTATTCCTCTCTTGGAAACCCCTCCTTTGTTGTACAATATTTTGTTTGAGTTCTGAAAGATAAAACTTGCCTGAACATCAGAGAGCAGAGATAGACACTAGTTGACCATAGATGCCAGGCAGTGGTGGCTCACACCTTTAATCCTAGCACTTGGGAGGAGGAAGAATGAAATTCTGGAATTCAAGGCCACCCTAGGCTATGTAAGATTTGATCAGTCTAAAGGAGAAACAGAGCCAGGCACATGCCTTTAATTCCAGCACAATCAGGAGGTGAATACAGGAGTATAAAGTGGATGAAGCCAGAAAGGGTCTGGCCCATTCAGTCTGAGGATTTGTAAAGACAGGGGTACCAACATTTGGTCTAAGATTTTGTAGAGGTAAGAAGTTAATGGTGGCTGCTCCTCTGATTCTCTGATCTTCTAGCCTTCACTCTCGATAACTGACTGTGGGTTTTTATTGATTAAGACTAAATAGGACTTTGAATCACTCCTTTCAAAAGTTTCTTTATTACTTTTCTTTTATTTCTCTTTTTCTCATGTTTCTTTAAAAATTCTCAGCTTCTTGATTTTCTGAACCAATTCTTAACTAAGTGTATCTCTGCTTTGCATACTCCCATTGCCACATCTTTAATTTTCATGGGTATAAAAACAAAATCAGAGTCACTGGTCCTGGGTCATCTATCTTTTATGTCTGTGAGTCTCTAGCATTTCAGATACTTGTGTCTGCACAACTGGTCTGTGATAGGTTCCTATGATGGCTATTCTTGAATGTCATCTTGGTTACATCTAGAGTAATCTACAACTCAGAAATGAAGGGCATGCCTATGATACTTTGTTTGGTTAGAAGTGGATTGATTCACTTCCAGTCTAGACCTTTGAGGTTAGAAGACACATGCCTTTAATCCAGACCATGAGGCAGAAAGATACTTGTCTTTTTGGGATCTTGAGGTGGGAAGCCACACCTTCAATCTGGGCCATATCTTCTACTGAAAGCTCATATGAAGTCATGGAATAAGGAAGTTTTTGCTTTCTGCATGCTTGCCTTTGCCTTGCTAGACCATCCATTTCTCTACTGACATTACATTCCAGAATCTACTGAAGACCATCTGAGACATCAGTCTCATAGATTGAGCGAATTCTGTATTCTTGGATTTTCATTCATAGTCAACCACTGTTGGATTAGCTGGGTCACAGTCTATAAGTCATTCTAATAAATTCTCTTTATATGTGTATATATGGAATATACAGATATATATTGTGATATTATATATATATGGAGAGAGATTCACTCTATATGTTCTGTTACTCTAGAGAACCCTGACTAATACATTCCCAACCCTTTATCTGCACCATTCCATAAGGTAGAGTCCAGGACTGCATAAAAGAAGAAAACATGCTCAGCACAAGCATTCATTGCTCTGTGGCTGTGATGGTTACATCATTTCCTATCACCATATCCTATGTGCTGACTGGTTTTTGTCTCCTCAACACAAACCTAGACATATCTGGGAAAGGGAATCTAGGAAAAGGCTTTCATTAGATAGGCTTGTAAGGAAATCTGTGGAGGATTTGTCTTGGTTGATGATCAATGTAGGAGATACTTGGCAGGTGATTCTGGGTTGTATACGAAAGTAGGCAGAACAAGCCAATCAGCAGTGTTCCTCCATGCCCACTACTTTAGTTCCTGCCTCAGGTTCCTGCTTGATATCCTGTCCTGAATTCCTTCAGTGATGGTCTATAATCTGTAATTTGAAACACATGCTTTCATCCATGAATTGCTTTTGATCATGATGTTTGTCACAGCAATAGAACTCCTAATTAACCAAATTTAACAATAGAACTGTCAGGTTAAAAAAAAAAACTTTCTTGCCTTTAATTTTTTGACGTGTGTATGTGTGTTTGTGTATGTGTGTTTCACATACATGTGTATGTCTGAGGAGACCAGAGGAATCAAGTCCCTCTTGGAACTTGGTTTACAGGCAGTTGTGAGCTGCTAAATATGGATGCTGAGAACCAAAATCAAGTCCTGTATATGAGCATCAAGTGCTATTAAATGCTAAGCCTGTTTTCTAGCCCTTCTGTGACTCTTTTTTTTTTTTTAAAAAATTATTTATTTATTTATTTGCCTTGGTGTTTGCCTGGAACTGGAACTACAGACAGCTGTTAGCTGCCATGTGGGTGCTGGGAATCGAACCCCGGTCCTCTGGAAGAACAGATGGTGCTCTTAACCGCTGAGCCATCTCTCCAGCCCCCTTCTGTGACTCTTAAATGTACAAAGGTCCAATGAATACCACAAGTGGAAATATGCCACCTCAAAACTGACATCCCAGGGTAACACACAGCTCAGCCTGAATCCTAGTGTTCTCTTGAAGCTATATTCACATCAAAATAAAGATGTAAAAATTTGCATCCTTAAAAAATGGTTCTTAGTACTCATTGATTAGACTAATGGTCAATATGGCAATGACATTTCTAGAAGCACATCACTGGTAAGCCATTGTAGTAGAACATTTGAATCAGGTTACTGGTGGAAACTGAAGATAATATAAATCTACCCACAATGCTGGAAATAAGAAGTAGTTTAGAATGCTTGTTTTGGTATAATGACAAGATAAAAATACAGAGATGTCTGGTTAAACATGTGCTTCAGATAAACAATATCAAAATGCTTTTGGTGCCAAGGCTATATCTCAGTGGGAGACTATTTTTCCAATATAAATATGAATATAGTTGCCCAGTGTGAGTGTAGTTGGAATTTTCACACTACACCACAACTGCACCACCATGCACATGCACACCACATATGAGTGTGGGTGTGTGGTTGTTTGGTTGGTTTTGGTTGTTTTTGAAGCAGAGACTCATTATGTAGTCTTAGCTTTCCTAAAAATCACTATGTAGAACAGGCTGGGCCAAAACTCATAGAGATGTCTCCCAAGTACATGTTACTATGGCTGTCATAAGTTAGATATCTAAGGTAGCAAGTTTTAACTGGTATGGTGATGCACACCTATAATATTCTCCACCACTCTACAGGCAGAAGCTGGGGATCTGTATGAGCTCAAGGCAAGCCTATTCTACATAGTGAGATTCTGTCTCAAAGAAGAAAAAGTACTAAATTCTTTATATATATTTTCTATTCTCTTGGACATCTTCTCAGATGATAACCATCAAATGGATAGTAATATTTACCTTAGTTATCAAACCACAATATGCAATGATTGAACAATATACCAAAACAAGTCTATGGATACAGAAAATTATCTCATTAGAGTCATTTTACCTCATGAGTATGATTTTGGTTTACAGATTCTCAGCCCCTAAATATTCCTGATTATGTGTGGTACAGTCTAAATACATATAGTTATTTATTTAAAATTGTGTCAATTAATTGTGATACTTTGTCAAGAGTCAATGATCCCAGAAAATCTCATCAAGATGTTATCTGGGGAGATCAATCCTATTAAAAGTATGACTTTATCCCAGGAAGTTTACTTCATTTCTGGTGCTATACTTGAAAACAGAGGTCTTGATTGTTTTCCAGTAGAGAGTAATGGAGGATCATGACTGAGACATGTTGATTACACCTGCATGCATTTATACAAATAATTTCATTTGCACAGGCAGCATGATTAAGCAACAGACACATAGGCATAATAGCTCATCTGCAACACAGTATTCATGAAGAATTGCTAGACATAGCCTACAGTTTGATTCTTTCTAATATTTCCAATAATGGCATAGGTATTATGGAACATTTGTTTAACTGTAAAGATGTGTCTCTGTCTAAGGCATCTTCTTATTTGTAATTAAGAACTAAACTGCCAATAGCAAGGCAGGAGAAGCTAGTCAGGCTCTGGGAAAGAGGGACCGAGAAGGAGAAATCTAGCTGTGTGTATTTTACACCAGATTTGGGTATTCCATAGTGAAAAGAAGCAATGGAGCGGAATGTAGCTTTAAAAGAATATGTTTGGGTTAATTAATTTACAAAAGCTAGTTGGAAACAAGTCTAAGCTAAAGGACAAAATTTCATAATTAATAAAAAGTTTCTATGTCATTTGGGGGAGTTGGCAATCCAAAGGTAGTCTGAGAAGAAAGCTTACTACATTTGGCACCCAACATCCAGCATATAAATTTACATAGGGCCTGAGAAAACTGAAAGAAAAAAAGAAGTTTCAAACACAGAGTCATTGCTTCCTGGAGATCGTGGTCTCTCAGGTAGTCTGGATATTGATGCCTATAGAGATGTGGCTCCTTTGAAAGGCCCTGGTGAGTAGTATATCACTTGAGCAGCACTGGAGCAGGGTGCTAGATTTTTTTTTTTAAAAAAAACGACCTGTTGCCATTGCTTCTGGTTCCACTTCCGGGACACAGTGCTGGCTGCAGAATCCCAGCACTCTCTGGAGCAGGGGCAGGTAAACTCTGTCCCTGACCACATCCACAGCTCCTGCTGAGGGAAACCCCTCCACGACCTCGAACTGAGCGAACCAACTACAGGGGTCTCTGAAGGGCAGATTCAGACCCCACCCAGAGGTCAGGAGGGGGCAAGAGGCTTCAGCGCCTATATCCCTGTCTGGGAGGGAGAATTGAGCTCCCATTGCTTCTGGTTCCACTCCCGGGACCCAGTGCTGGCTGCAGAATCCTAGCACTCTCTGGAGCAGGGGCAGGTAAACTCTGTCCCTGACCACATCCACAGCTCCTGCTGAGGGAAACCCCTCCACAACCTCGAACTGAGCGAACCAACTACAGGGGTCTCTGAAGGGCAGATTCAGACCCCGCCCAGAGGTCAGGAGGGGGCAAGAGGCTTCAGCGCCTGTATCCCTGTCTGGGAGGGAGAATTGAGCTCCCATTGCTTCTGGTTCCACTCCCGGGACCCAGTGCTGGCTGCAGAATCCCAGCACTCTCTGGAGCAGGGGCAGGTAAACTCTGTCCCTGACCACATACACAGCTCCTGCTGAGGGAATTTGCACGGCTCCCCACCAGGACCTCGAACTGAGAGAATCAACAACTGCAGGGGTCTCTGAAAGACAGAATCAGACCCTGACCAGAAAGGTGACAGGAGGCATACAAACCCGAGTGCCACAACTGACAAGGACCCATCTAATCGTGAACCACTGAAGCCATGGGTAAACGTCAGTGCAAAAAATTACATAATACTACAAAGGACAACATGGTAACTCCAGAAGAGAGTGGTGATCCTACAAATACATGGCCAAAACTGAGCAATGAAGAGGAAACAGAAGGAAGCAACACCAAAAATTCCTTTTTGATGTTCATCGAAGCTCTCAAAGAAGATATGAAAAAAAGCCTTAAAGAAATAGAAGAAAATACAAACAAAAAATTGGAAGAGATGAACAAATCTATGAAAGAAACATGCCAGGAACTAAAAGCTGAAATAAAAGCTGAAATAAAAG
>PVIH01009969.1:0-78722 GCA_004025045.1 Sigmodon hispidus | reverse complement strand
TGTGTGTATGTGTGTGTATGTGTGTGTGTATGTATGTATGTGTGTATGTGTGTGTGTGTGTATGTATGTATGTGTGTATGTGTGTGTGTATGTATGTATGTGTGTATGTGTGTGTATGTGTATGTGTGTGTGTGTGTGTGTGTGTATGTGTGCGGTGGGGGAACTATAATGGAGGAGGATTCTAGAAGGAGGATGGATATAGATGGGCAGTACATCGGGTGGTACCCAGCAGATTCACAAGAGATGCCCCCTCCCCCTAGTGGGAGTTCTCCTCCTGGGCCTACAGGTATCTGCAGCCTCCTCCCTGATTCCCCTCCTCTCTGACTGGCTGTGGATGATGTAGTTGTTCAGTTCTACTCCAGCCTGTTCACTTTTCCTCATCAAGGCTTGTTTTCTCACCTGTGAGGTGGATGGTACCAGTGAGGTTATTGTGACATGGGTCTTCAGAACATACAGCTCATATTCTGTCCCTCACAGTCCAGAAGTGGACACATTCAAGGTCCAAGCTGGACCTGGAACCCTTTATGTGGTAACAGTCACAAGTCTCTGCCACAGAACCCACTGTCTAGAAGTTTCATGCCTGGCAGCTTGAGACACCTCAGTGCTCTTGGAGCAAAAGTCTCAATGGCAGGGGCCACCAGCTGAGTCACCTAGGATAAGGACCCAAAGTAGCTGAGGGATTTGTACATTCCAAGGTAATCCCTAGGGAACCAGGCAGCCAGGCTCTCCTGTCCAAGCTTACTCACCACACACTCTGTTCACTTTAGTCAGCCAGTGGTTCAGGAACGGTCACTGCAGTGGGTGAGGTGAGGGCCAGGTAGAGGATCTTGGATCCTGGAGTGAATCCTCTTTGTGTAGAAAGGGAGAGAATGGTCAGATGTGAGTCTGACCCCATGGAAGCAGATGGATGTTTGACAGTCTGGCTTTCTCCCCTGGGGAGGTCTCCATGTGAACTGAGAGGCCAGTCTGCTGAGATAAACTGAATCTTGGGTCTGAGTATCCCAGTGAGGTACTGTCCCTTTGTAGAGCCATGGCTGGTGCCGCTGGGACACAGGACAGGACTGGCTATGCTGAGTCTCCTTCTATCCACAAGCAGCAACTCTACCCATTTTTAGTTCTCACCTCAAGAGACATCTACCCTGACTCAGTGACTGTCTCTACCGCTGCCACTGGGAAGCTTGGGTTTCTCTCTGGAACCCTCTGGGAAGGTCCAGTTGTTCCCTACAGCTAGGCCCAAATCTATTCCTCTCCTCCATGTCCTGTGTGATGAAATCATCCTGTAGTCTACTGTCAGATGTCAGGGCCTGGAGGCAACCCAGGCCAGTTTCTCCCCTTACCCCAAGGCCACAGGGAACCCCAGAGAAGCCCTTTCATGGATTCTGTCTCATTCCATCTCTGGCCTTTCTCTGAACATCTGGCCCTTCACTCTCCTACCTACCCAACAGACCACACTGACCTGCTCTGACAGTCCAGGGAACCACCCTCTTCTTTCCTGATGAATCTGTCCAGTTAACTGCACCAGCCTCTCTCTCCTACCCTGACCATCCTGGCCTCTACCCTCTGACATGCCCAGCTGTATGACCTGTGGTCATTCCAGGGTCAGCCTCTTTAGATCTGGCCTGGGTTTAGCCTTTTAAACAGCCATTTTCAGCCAGAACCCACTGGTGTAAAGTAGAAAGAAGCTTTCTCCAGTCATCTCCAGTGAGAAGATATCCTGGGACTATGAAAGAGCTCATGGACGCCATGCTAAGTCCAGGACTTACAAGCTGGGAGGACATCTGCTGGTCCTGGCCCCCTAACAATATCAGGAGACCACAGATTCTGGGCAAGCCCCACCCTTAAGTTCTTACTACTGTCCACCTCTTGGCTGCTAATGCTCAATATACATATTCTTCCATGTGTTCACATCACTGATGGTTCTCATGCCCCCACTTAAGGTGGGTGGTACAACTCAAGTTAGGGACCAAATACAAACATTGTACACACGTACCACACCCTCACCACAGGAAGACGGTTTGATATCTTCCTTTGTCTTTGTGCCACCAGTCTGTGATGCTGAGTATCAGAAGCCCTACTACCATGTTAGCAACGGAGAATAGAACCTGGAGAAATGGCAAGAACATTAATACACAGCCGAGGAGGAAGGTGCAGAGACTTGTTCCTGTTATAATCTGTGTGCTGTAACAAATGCAATAAGGTAGATTCATTTTGCTCAAGCATCTGTGCACTTCAGCAGTGCCCTGTGGGACAGCTGACTTCTGCTCCTCCTAATATTGGTTAGGGTGACCCAAAGGCTTATGGCTGGGCTCATTTCAGTGTTACTGGTTATATACTTCCTGGCTGAGGCTGACTGCCAGATGGAGCCTGTGGGTAGTAGTCACCCTGCAAGTGGCTTCCCCATGCAAACCAGGCTTCCTCACATCCTGGTGGCTGACAGACTGGGGGATGCATCCCAGGAAGGAACCATGCTGATTCTGCATGCTTTGTGTGCTCAGAAGTTACCTGGTGTCAGCCCCTCATACTGTCTGAGTTAGAGCAATTATAAGACCTCCGGGTTCCAAGGAGAGATAAGAGTTTAGTGGGAAAGCCTAACCCTCATAGTTCCGTCTCTGCATCCCTAGTGGGGATGTGATGGGAGCTCCTTCATGAATGACAGGCCTAGGAGGTCCTTCTGAGCTCCACTTACTCAGATGCCATGGTTAGGCCTCTTATTCTAGGAGTCAGGGTTGTCCACATGACCATTGCCTGCATAGACATATACCTGTTATGTTCTCTTGGGTGACCTTCTCAGCCCTGGCCCAGCAGAGCTGTGACTGATCTTGAGTGGAAGTATTCTTCTACTCACTGTCAGTTGCAGAGATTGAGATGGTGTGAGGTGGGGGGAGATGTCTGGTGTGCTCTGGCTGAAGAGGGAGCTCCCGTTGGACTACAGGACAGCACCTGATCCTCAGAGCTATTCTCAGCTGAGAGAATATCCCTAATTCTGGGAGACCAAGACCTATAGGCATCCATGTCACTTTACCTTTTTGACATTAAGTGATTTCTTGGTTCTGGAATTTCAGGGTTAGAAGTTTCTATGGGTGATAGATAGCTACCTTCTCACAGAAGCTCATAAAATATTCATTAACCTTGATAACCTGCCTCATGTCTGTCTTTCCATTCATCCACCCACTATCCCCAACCCCACCTCTATCTATCTATCTATCTATCTATCTATCTATCTATATATCTATCTGTCTATCTATCTATCTGTCCATCCATCCATTCATCTTCATCTTATCAGTTTTTCTTCCCATCTATCCACTTACCTATCTACCACTCTGTGGCATATTTAAATTGTGTAAAGGTATGTTACATTTGTTTATGATTTGAAATATTACTTTAACTGTATGTTACATTTGCTTATACTGTATTTTGTTGAGCAATGTAAAGATGTGTGTAAAGATGTGCTGCATCTGTTTCGCCTTACCTGCCTAAGGCACCTGATTGGTCTAATAAAAAGCTGAACAGCCAATAGCTAAGGCAGGGCTGCTGGGCAGAGAGGTTAAATAGAAGGAGGAATCTATATAGGGGAGAGGAAGAGAGAGAAGGAGAGAATCAAGAGGACACCTGGAGCCAGAAAGCAGGCAGCTGTAATCAGACATAGAGACAAGAAAGTAAGACATATAGGAGAGAGAAAGAGAGAGAGAGAGAGAGAGAGAGAGAGAGAGAGAGAGAGAGAGAGAGAGAAAAGAACGGAAAGAAAGGCAAAATGTAGATGAAGAGAAACAGGTTAATTTAAGTTAAAAGAACTAGCTGGAAATGAGCCTAAGATAGACTGAATGTTCAAAACTAGCAGTGAGTCTCTGTGTCATGATTTGGAGCTGGTTGGTGGCCCAAAGAAAAAGCCTGGTACACCACTCTCTTCCTCCATCCCATTATCCCCTCCATCTTTCTATTCTTACCCCACCCCTCCCTTTACATCTACGTCTCCACCCACATACCTCCCTCCATATATCCCTCCATCCTGTATCTCCCTCTTTTCTTCCTCTACCATTTCTTCATCCATTTCTCCATCTCTCCTTTCATACCTCCATCCATCTCTTTTTCCGTCTACCTCTTCCCCACTACCTCCCCAAATATCTTGCCATCTGTTTCATTCATTTCTTCCTTCCTTCACACACCGCCTCCCATTTATCCCTCTGCCCTCCACCATTTCTCCATCCTTCCCTCTGTCTCTTCTCTCCACCTTCTGACCCCCCCCACACACACTTGGGCCTGGCTCAGGAAATAAAGTGGGACCTTTGGTATCAAAGCTTCAGTGATGAGGAAAAACCATTGGACTAGAGTAGCCATCTCTGCTGTGAGAGATGCAGCATAGGAGGAGAGAGGGACCAGTCAGCTTGGTCAGGTGGCCATGCTTCTGACTGGGGTCTATGAAGACTTCTGATGGAGTGGCCAGCTAATGGGCAGGAGGTAGGAGCTTCCTGTAGCCGAGGAGCAGTCAGGCCCATGCCAGCTTTGAGTATGTTTCCAGTTCTTTCTTCATCCAGCTCTGCCTCCTTCCCCCTCAAATTGCCAATTTAAATACCTAAATTGTTTACTTGCTGAAATCAATCGACAAGGGACCAGCTTGTATTTGCGATTCAATTGACTATGATACACTGTATTACAGTTACGGCTCCAGTGGATTTCTTTTTAATTTATTTTTCTCTTACCGTTTTCCTCCACCAATAATTCTGAGACTAATTGTCCTCATTCTCGCCCTCATCAGCTTTGAGAAGGATAACAGTTTGCCATAGCTTAGGGATGCCATGCTCAGGAGCTTCCAGTCACTTGCCAGACCCACAACATCCACTTCTCTCTGTCCCTCTCTCTGAATGGCCAGTTCTACACACTTGACGCCCTAGGAAGCCCCCACCATTAGTGTGGGATCTCTCGGACCTAGGATATGCAAAGTAAATGGGAAGACAGGAGACCCTGCCTGAGGCTGGGAGGAGACATCCCTCAGAAGACCAGCTGAAGCCTATGTCCGCTCTGAGTATGAGTGACATCAGTGGTGCCACTGAACAAACTCTTCTCCCTAGGCCTCAATTTCCCTGCCTGTGAACTGGGCCCCCAAAGCTGTGACATTCTGATCTGCTTAGAGTATGGGTAGGGAATGGCTATGACCATGGCTGGACAGTCATTTTTCTTTTCTTAAAAAAATACATTTAAAACATTTATTTTTGTGTCTATGTATGTGCATATATATAACCCATGGCTTGAAAAAGGGGGTCAGAGGACAGTTTGTGGTGATCGGTTGTCTTCTTCCACCGAGTGGGTCTCGGGGGGTTGAACTCAGGTTGTTAGACTTGCTGGGAGGTGCCTTTACCTTTTGAACCATCTCCCCAGTCCTTAACACATTAACGTATGAAATATTAACATATTAAATAATCGTTATGATAAAAAGATGACCACCTGAACAGTCTTTCTTGATGGCCAGATGTCTGTCCTCATATAGAGGAAGGCTAGAAGGGGTCAAGAACCCCCTTTGACAGATTTGGAAACTGAGGCACAGGGTCAATGCTGCTGCTCGATTGACCCTAGTATTCTGATCTCTGAGTCCCAAAGGCCCTGTTTCCTTTTATCCTGTCCCTGTCCTGGTAGGAGGAGTTACTACTTCCCAAGCTCCAAACCTATTTACGTGGCAGCCTCAGGATATATACATTTCTGTGTGAAATATATGTGGCCCTGATAACTCCATCTCAGCCTGAAAAACTCTTGCAGAGTGAACTTTTTTTTTTTTAAACTATTTTGAGACATAGATCCTCAGGAGGCTGAGATGCCACTTCCACTCCTGGGTGTCACATTTGTGATCAGAATCAATATCAGGGTGAGAAGGGAAGGGGCCAAGTGAGGGAGCTCCACATCTCCTTCCTCCCCCCACCCAGCACTAAGGCTTGGCTCCAGGCTTCCAAAATCCAGGAATGGGGGTGGGGAAGTACCAGGCCTGTAGCCCCGCCCCATAGAGCCACAGTATGTCAGATGGTAAGGACACTGAGCTACAGGAGCCTGAATGGGACAAGGGAGTTCCCATAAACATTATGCCACAGTGAGTGTAGGACAGGCTCTTGCTCCTTTGTTTGAGTTTTTGTCCCCCAAATATGACAGCTATCGGAGACAGCTCCCTTGTATGACAGCTATCGGAGACAGCACCCTTGTATGACAGCTATCGGAGACAGCACGCTTGCTTGCTGAAGTCCAGGCCAGCTGTTCATCCCTCTGCCTTCATATGCATGCCAACCTCCTTCCTCTGCTTGGCTGGCATCCATAGACCAGTTCATACCAGTCAGGGCCATGTCTGACATTGTCTTGCTGAAGGGTGGGGAAGGGACTTCAGACTTCTCACTTATCAAACAGTCTAAGAATGTCTTTCTGGGCTTTGAGCATGTGACAGGGTGGTTCCCGCAGGGGCCTGAAAACCATGGTTCTCTGTGTGTCTTTCTACCAGTGTTCTTTGTAATGAGCAGGCTAGAGGCACTGTCCTGGGGGGCATGCATATTGGTGAGACTTCCATACTCATCAATCCTGGGACACTAGGCAGAGCCAGAAAAGCTGGGACAAGTGGCCAGCCAACTTGCACTTGCTGAGACCCCTCCCTTACTATAACTCTGGGCTATTTGCACCTGGAGCTGTTCCCTGCTGCTTTTACCCCCTACTGAAGAGGGTGAGTGACTCCCCAGGGTCCCACAGTGCAGTGAGATGCCAGGGAGCTGGAACCCAATTACACATAGGTGTTATGTATGTGGCGTCCTCCGGATGCATTGATCCCTCAGGGTGACAGGTCTGTTATGAATCGGGTAATAGACTAGCTTGTAAATGAAATATATTGAATTTTCAGGCTCCTGGCTTGTATTGGCTTGAGGGGAATAGGGCATATTTATGAACCTAGGTGGATGGCTGGGGCTCTGTTCCTTCACCATGTGGGTCACAGTATGAGCTTATCCCCAGATCCTAGAGGTTAAGAACAGAAAGATGACCTAGGAGGGAGGAAGGGACACCAAATGGACCTGGGGAAACATTTGTGAGAGGCCAGAGGCCAATGTAGGAAGACATAGGATCAGGAGCAAGATGTGGCATGATGATGAGCCTAGGCAGTGGCAAGGGTTCACTGCCACTGGTGGCTTGGACATTCTTCAATGAACTTTCATCATCTTATTGCAGTGAGGAGAAGCCAGGCATGAACGTTAAACAACTTTCCTTGTGTGTCTGCTATTTGTCTATTTCCTGTGACAAAATGCCTGACCAAGGAGGGGAAGGTTTATTTTGGTTCAAGGTTTGATTGTGTAGCCCATCATGATGGGAAAGACTGGCAGCAGGTTTGGGAGGCAGCTGGTTGCTGGTTACATTCTATCAGTCAATAGACTATATCTATAGTCAGTAGGTTATATCTATAGTCAGTAGGTTATATCTACAGTCAGTAGGTCATATCTACAGTCAGTAGGTTATATCTATCAGTCAGTAGGTCATATCTATCAGTCAGTAGGTTATATCTACAGTCAGTAGGTCATATCTACAGTCAGTAGGTTATATCTACAGTTCATAGGCAGAGAGGGATGAATGCTGGTGCTCATCTTGCTTCTTCCTGTTTATCAGTCTGAGACCCTGGACTATGGAGTTCTAATGTGTCTCCCACATTTAGGATGGGTTTTCTCATCTCCATTTATCCAGCTCGTAAACTTCTTGTAGACATCTGAAGAGGCTTGTCTCTTCTGGAATTCTAAATCTTGTCAAGTTGACAATCTACATTAGCCATCATCACGCCTTGAGTCACACACCCAGGAACTGGCTGCACAATTAGACAGGATTCCTTCTCTTCCCATGACACCCACAGTGACCCTCCTGGAGGGCTCTGATTTGAACACAGGCATACCACAGCTCTACATGCACGAGCATGGGACAAGGCCTAAAGAGACTGGGATCAGTTTCATGCCCTACTGGTAGGACACTGTGACAAAACTTGAGCTCTAGCTCCAGAGCTAGGGCTGGAAGGATGTATCACTTATGCATGGCACTTGGCAATGATGTCCTGTGGATGCACAGAGCCCACTGGGCCAAGCCTACAAGCACTCAGTGAGGGCTGGACCAGAACCCATTGGAGGATTCTCTCTCCCAGTTAAAACTAGATTGAAAACTAATCTAGAGGGGCAGGAGATCAATGTGCAGCCTATGCACATTGTACATGAACATCTAAACAATGGCCAGAGCCTAGGTTTAGTATTTTAGTAGGGTTAGGGACCAAACTGAGACTAGGCTTGTGACCTAGGTTTTGCATACAATGAGGAAGAGAAGACAATGGGGACAAGAATTTAATATATGTCAGAGTAAAGGCTCAGTGTGTGAGCAGGCTCAGGCTCAGTATGTAAGCAAAGGTGGGGCTCAGTATGTAAGCAGGGTCAGAGCTCAGAGTGTGATCTCGGCCAAGGTTCATCATGTATATGTGATCAGGGCTCAGAGCAGAGCAGGTGGATAGGGTGAACTGTCCTGGCCACAAGAACTCACATGGTCCTTTGTTCCTTTCCCATCCACAAGCTATTCTGCAGCCAGAACTCTGGAGTGAGGTATAGAAGTTCCTGGACCTGCCAGGTCTCATGAGAGGACACCTCCTCATTTTACAGAGGGTCTCTAGCTGAGAGGCTGGAAGTATCTCTGATGAGATGGGCAACAGGGGTAATTTCTTTACGTCCATCCCTGTCCACCAGCCTTGGAGTCTGCACAGAGCTTGGCTGTTCCTGTGGTTGATGTGGTTTCAACAATTCTCAATGTCCTGTTACCTCTGTGCAAAAAATACTCAGCATGAAACATGTTGTCACCAGTAACTGTGCCAGGACACTGCCATGAAGTCACATACTGGTTTGGGGCGGGTGTATGTGTGTCATCATTTAGACCAGGCCAGTGTATCTCAACTGATGGAGAAGGTACCAAGGACACAAGCTGTGTGTCCTTTCCTCAGTGTGGCCCTGAGGAACAGGCTAAGCCACTGCATTAATTTTCTCACTTCTGATCAGTGAATGGGCAAAATATCCACCAACATCTTGACCTCACACAGCATGTATTTATTTCTCATGAGTTTGGGTTCAGAAAGATCCAAAATGATCATTCAGGTCTAAAGAAGGCCTGGATAGGCCTGGGCCTTTCAAAAACCCAAGAAAATGTCTTTCTATTTCTCCAGCTTGTGGAGCTAGCTTCAGGACTTGGCTAGTAGTGACTTCATCATCCCACTTCTCTTTCTAGACCCATCTCTTTCCCCCCACCCCTCCTGAGAGTGTTCCAGTGATGATGCCAAGGGATCCCAAGTGCAGCGTGATGACCATAGTCATCTCAGGTTCCTTTCTGCTGAGAGGAGACATGTTTACAGCACTCACCAAAAATGCAAGGATAGTAGCAGCTGCCTTTAGAGGGATCCTGCTTCCATTGCTTACCACGGGGGTCACAACTGTCCCTTTCTCAGCAAAAATGTGCACTTCTGCTTCTCTGCCTGGATACTAGAAAGTGCTTTGTAAACCCCCTAGAGGGACACGTTTTACTGCTCACAGCCCTTCTATGGTTGAGACTATTGCTTGAATCTTTATAGGATCTAGAGTCACCTTAGTGACAAGCCTCCAGGTGTGTTTATGAAGAAGCTTCTAGACCAGTTAACTGAGTTGGGAAGACACACCCTACTGTACTGGGAACCAAGATCCCAGCCTGAGTAAAAAGGACAAAGTGAAGGCAGGTAGGGTGGCACATGCCTTTGATCCCAGCATTTGGGAGACAGTGGTAGGCTCATCTCTATGAGTTCCAGGACAGCTGGGGTTACACAGACAAACCCTGTCTGGAAAAACAAAACAAACAAACAAACAAAGGTGTAATGTGACTCACACCTCTACCACTACTTCTTCGCTGCCTTGATGAACTGTACCCTCAAACTGGGAGTGCAAATTAACCTTCCTTTATCAACTTGCTTTTTTCTAGTGTTTGATTATAGCAACAAGAAAAGTGATCTTAATATTTTTCAGTCACTCAACAAGCACCTACTCAGACTGGGGAGCACAGAGGAGGGTCTGACCCCAGGGTACTCCACAGGCAGTGAGGAAGTTTTGCTGAGATTTGTAAATTGCCTCCCAGGAATCTGGAAGCATAAGGTGAGGTGAACCTCAGCCACCTTCTTTCTCCCACTCTAAGCTGGAGCTTGATTAAAAGCAGGAAAGGATGGATGCCAGGGCAGAGGGCTAAGGACATCAGGGGAGGGGATGGGCTTTGCAAGAGATACGGAGTGCCTACAGGGATGAAGTCCTAGAGACCTGTGGGGATCTCATAACCTGGATGAGGGCCCCACAAGACACTTCTGGAAGGCGTCATGTAGGGAATAGTTGGAAGTGCGAAAGGAGTATCTAGGGCACTTTGGTCTTGTGTAGACATTTGGTTGTGACAGGTTCCAGCTGTGCCTCACTACACCATCTCCTCCTGCTCCAGCTCTCACTGAATGCTTATGAGACTCTGTTTTTCCAAGACCAGCTGTAGCCTTGAGTCCCAGTCATTTCTGGGCACCTGTATCACGCCCAGCTAACTCTTCTGCAAGGCCTGAGTATCAGGTGCTTTCTGCCTTACCGGTTCTGAAATCTGTTCTCAATACCACTGGGACTGATGTGACTCTTTGGCTACTTAGCCAAGTACAGGGGCAGGACAGGTGACAGAGACTGCTCAATCCTTTAAATTTCACACATTTTTGTGGATAATGCTGACCTGTTCTTAGGGGGTGGAGCCCCCCTTTTGGAAAGGGCCAGAGGCCACTCAGGGTAAGAGATGGTGCCAGCCATCCCATCTGAAGATCTGGGCCTTCCCATGTAGTCTATCGTCCTGATAAGTGTCTGAGGCATCTGTCTGTTGGAGCTCATCTCTGATTCCCTACCCAGGTGCTTCCCTCTGCCAACAGTGCCAAGGCTATTCTATGGGCCTGTGTCTCTCCCTTGCCCCTCAAGCTCTGCCTCCCTAACCCTTCCATGTGTGATGTGTAGATGGACTCTATCCTTGCCTCCTGCTCTGACTTTTATTCTTAGTATCCAGTCTTGGAATCTAGTGGATCTATAGCAATGGCCATTGGCCATCCAGGCCTCTGGGGGCACCTGCGGCAGGATCACATATGAGGGTGATATGGAGTAGAAAAGTATGACACTGGTTGTTGAGGAAAAATCTGAGGCATTGATAAACATTCCTCCACTGCAACAGCAAGACACAGCTTGCTCTCAAATATCAGTAATGGTAGGTTGATGGTGCATGATTCTCCTGGGAAGACAAAAGCCGCACACTGGGGAGGGTGCAGTAGGGTTGGAAGAGACTCAAGAGATCCTGTGAGTGTCTTTGGTGGTGTGAATAAGAATGGCTCCCGTAGGCTTGTATATTTGAATGCTTAGGATGTGTCACTGGTTGAAAGGATTAGGAGGTGTGGCCTTATTGGAGTAAGTGGTCACTGAGAGTGGACTTTGTGGTTTCTAAAGCCCAAGCCAGGCCCAGTGTCAGTCTCTTCTTGTTCCTGTGGATCCAGATGTAGAACTGTCAGTTCCTTTTCTAGCACCATGTCTGCCTGTGTGCTGCCATGCTTCCTACCATGCTGATAATGAACTAAACCTCCGAAGCCATAGGTTATCTCTAATGGAGTTCTTACCTTTTTAAGAGTTGTCATGGTCATGGTGTCTCTTTGCAGCAATAGAACATTAACTAAGACAGTGTCTTTAGATGAATGTATAAAATTGTAGATATTGGACCATTGTGATCCACCAACCAGACCCTTCATAGGGGCTGACCAAGGTCGTAGCTTTGTCCTGTGGGATCCAGCAATGTGTTAAGCCTGACAGGAAGCCAGAATGAGCTGTCTGACTGTAGGGTGACAGTAGTCTGATGATCCCCATGCTGGGAAGTGGGACAGACCTGGGTAAGGGTGGGGCCAAGGTACTGAATATGAAACTTACGGACACCTGTCTATGCACAGAGACTAACATCTTCACCCTCTGAAGCAAGCCTGAGAACTCTGAGAATAGGGTAAGTGGAGGGGGTCCTGCTTAGCACCACTTTCTGACCCCTGACCTCTAAATCTGATGTCTCACATGACCTCCTTCCTCCACCAAAAAGTTAAAAAAATATCTTAGAGAGAAGTTCCCATCCCTATCGGGCCTTCTTTCTCTAAATAGACCGAGACATGATGATTTCATGAACAAATCCAACCATGCATTATACATTTTGAATTCTTAAGCTAACAAAGTGACTTTGGATCTATAAAAGGTGCCAGAAATAAGTATCCCATTTATTTTTGCCTTTGGAACAGTTCTTCTGTCCCTGCCTGCCCCCCCAGGGCCCCAGCTCGTTTTGGCAGGCCCTGCCCAGCATGCAGCAGAGCTAAGGCACCCTCAGAACTGCAGCCCTGATTCTGCTGCCATCTATCTCCAATAAATTCACTCTGTTGGGTACATGAGGTTGAGTCCTGAGCCTGGCAGGACTCCAGGCCTCCCATGTTGACCATTTACAGGCACCTCACAGAGGTAGTGTGAGAGTGTGTCGCTCCCAGGATCTACCCAGGCTCACACACAGAGTTTGGGCAGAAAAGGGTTTAGTGTGAACCCTAGGGTTTAGGTGAATGACCGTAGAGACTGGGAACCAATGCTTCATTCCTATGGCTAAGGCTAAGTCACAGATGCCTTCACAACAGTGGAAGAACATGAACTTCCAAGACGCCTCTGGTGTTTCCATCATGAGACAAAGTGGGAAAGTCACCATCTGTGTCCCCAGTGGATGATGGAAGGTTATTCAACTCTACATCTGACCTCTCCTTAGGAAGGAGTTTTGTCAGGTCTCCATAGTTAGAGTTAGAGCTTAGGGAGAGACCCCCTACTCCTCCAACAAGAGACTTTGTCTCACATCTGGCTGAAGTTAGGGGTGAAGACATGAGCCCAAGGGACAAATGGTGACCTGTGGCCTCTAGGGATTTGAATCTGCTTCAGGTTCTTCTTGAAAGGGGACAGAGCCAGAGGAGGATGGTTGGAATGGGGCTCATCTTAGAGGTTCCTAGATGTACCAACCTACCCCTGTGCACAGGGTTTTCTGACAGTGGTTACAAATGTAGTGAATGATTGAAGAAAGGTTTGGCATGTGGAATCAGTACTGTGGGACACCTTGTCTGGTGAGCAGGTGGATGGATGGCACATCTGTCTGCTCCAGGTTGAGGTGGCCAACCCAGCCCTTCCTAGCCGCTTACTGGCAGCTCCTGAGAGGCTCTGGGTTAGCTGCTCAATGTCAGTACTTTCTGGGCACCCAGCCTGGCTGACCCATCCTCAGCTCAGCTTCTCCTGCACATATGATGTTACTTGTTTATATAGAGTGCTCCTCCCCATCCACCCCAGAGTTCTGGCCACAGAGCCCTGACTAAGGCCCTGGGAGACAGAGAAGCAGATGGAAGCTGTGTGGCAGAATGTGGAGGAAGGAACCTGAGGGGACATAAAGCCCCAGTGGCCCTTAGGCAAGCCCATGGGGCGGAGCAGAGGAGCAAGCACAGCACACGTCCTTGAGCTCAGCATCCTATCCTGTTGGAATCTTTCTCATTGTGGCCCAGAAAGTATGGGAACCGTCCTAATGAGGGCCTCCACTGTGCAGGCAAGCTGCTGTGCTGCTTCTATTCCTTGAGACATTGTCTTCCCCTAAAATATTGGGTTTTAGGAACTTTGAGTCTCCTTCTAAAAGTTTCCCTAAGGTCCTAGGCCCAAAAGGCTCCATAAAGGCCAGGCCATGTGGACCTTTCCTACAATTCTGGGCCCCTGGAGCCAGTGCTATCAGGAGAATGAGAGTCTTTCTAATTCTTTTCCTGATACCACACTTTGTTATTCCTAGGTTATCTCTGGAATGTGCTTCAGAGGGAGAGCTGCACTCTTGACAGCTGAGGGAGTTGTAGAGCAGAGGCAGAGGGCTGGCTTTTATGGGATTTGAGCACTTGGACCCAGCAGCTCAGTGTCTCCATCTGTAAAGCAGACATACTGACAAGGGGTCCTTGATCTAGCCTTGAGTGCTTCAGTCCCCACACAGGCACTCAGATCTGAAGCCTGAAGAGGACTATGGAAGTTCTGCTCATTTATTCTCTTGTTCATCCATTCATTTATTCATTGAGAATTTTTACTGAGGATCATCTCTATAGCACAGCCTTCTAGGCCCCAGAGATTCTCCCCTCCTGAAGAGAAGAGGGAAGAGGAGATGTAGACAGGCATAGGAAGAACAATGAGAACACAATAGGCTAGTGGGTGCCTTTCTGAGGAGTCAGAGTCCTGAAGCCAAGTGTGAAAAGACCTAGTAGGCTAGGAATCTGCAGGCTTAGTGAGAAACTGTGGTAAGTATAATGACTGTGAGGTTGTGATGGTGAACATGGTGGTTCTATGGTGGTTATAGGAACAATGAGAGCTACTAGTGTGATGGAGATGAACGTGGTGAGGATAATGGATGATGGTAAAGATGATGATGGTGGGGAACAGTGAAGTGGTGATAATGAAGACTGATAATAGTTGTGTTTGTGAAGTATGGTGATATTGACATTGGTGGTGGTAGTGATGGTTATGGTGGTTGCGATGGTTAGGGTGGTTGCGTTGGTGGTGATAGTAGTAGGTGATGATGGTGTAATGGTGATGATGGTTGTGGTTGTAATGGTTGTAGTGTTTGTGATGATAGGGATGGTGGTTGTGATAATGATGGTGGGCATGGTGGTGATGGCATCATTGTTGATACTGGTGGTGATGGGGTAATGGTGATGGTAGCGGTAATTGTGGTGATGACAATGTTAGCAGTGATAGTAATAATAAAAGTGATGGTTGTGGTGGTTATGATGATGAATGATGATGGAAGCTAGTGAGAAGAGAATGGTGACATGTTGGTTGTGGGAGTACAGCCAGTTGTAGGTGATGGTAGTCATGGTGACAATTATGACAGTTGAGATGCTGATTCAAGGATCATAAAGGCTGTTTGTCAGAATTAAACATAAAATGAATCTTTACCAAACATTGTTCCACTTGCTGACTTCCTAGGTGGAAGCTGGTATCTACCTGTCTTACCAAGTAGGAGACAATGGAGAACTGAAATGGGCCATTGCTTGTTACTCATTTGTGTTGGAATCAATTTGGACACAGGGAGCTTTACCTCCCTTGTCCAGAGCTTCTGGTGAAAAAGATTCTCTTGCCTGTCTGGGCTGTGCCTCATTATGCTCAACACCAATGGCTAGCCTGGGCTTTCCTCACACACCTTTCGAAGGCATGGGGCAACTTGGTCAGGTTTGCACCTTATCTGACATCGGTATTAACCTGACAGTAATTTGTTGATGAAGTGCACGCAGTGGGTCATGTAGCCGGGGCACTTGGGATGAGCTGAGACATTTCCAAGGGGATTACTGGAATGCGCTAAATGGGAAGCTTAAAGGTTACGTGTTCCCAAGCAATCTATGAACCGTTCTATGAAAAGTTGTAACAGAAATAACTGAAGTGTCAGGAAGCACCAGAAGAGAAGAATAAGAAATCCAATCAACAATTCTCTTATCGCTGTCATCCTAGCTTTAGGTCCTCTAACAAGACACCTGGATTCAAGTGTTGTTCTAGAAAGACAGGGGAGGGAAGGGATTCACTGGCTTCAGGGGATAGATGTCACAGATGGGGTCTCTGTGAAACAAGCTTATCTTCTTTTTTGGATTCTGTGCAGGAGGTCACTTGTCCACAGCCAGGGCAATTCCTGCATCGCACAGGGTCTCCTACATCACTGTAATTGGGAGGACTGAGGCCCTGGGAGTGTTCCAGCACTGCTCTGAGTCTTTGGAACTTAGCTCTGATTTAGAGAGGCAAAGTCACTTCCTGTAGCCACACAACAAAGGTAAACTGGAGCCAGCCTTGGAACTTCAATACTAAGGCTAGAAAGGCTGGAGTCAAATGTGGTACTTAGAAGAGATGTATCAGCCTCACATCTACAAGAGAACAGACAGATGTGTGTCTCTGTCTAGGAGCTTGGTGGAGGGAGATGTGGAAATCATAGAGTGGAGTAGCAAGCACATTGAAAGGTCACCAAATGGCATCAGTACAAGTACAACCCACAGTAAATCCCAGAGTCTATGGCTGGCATGGCCTGTTTCTGGGGCTGGATTTGGCCAGGTGTAAGTAGCCAGTAGTGGGTGGCAAGAGTGATTGATTCTGACAGCTCCTGCTGCGGTCTTCAGATTTTGTTTTGTTTTGTTTTGTTTTGTTTTGTTTTGTTTTGTTTTGTTTTGTTTTGTTTTGTTTTGTTTTGTTTTGTTTTGCCAAGGGGTCTCACCAGCAGCCTCTGGGATGTGGGTAGCCATGAAAAGCATCGTCCTTAGGAGCTATACTCTTCTGACTTCAGAACCACCACGGGAGAACCTAGCTAGCTTGCTACTGGAACTCTGTGCCCCTAGCCTTGTCAGGTGCTGGTCATGCCAGCTTCAGAGAACTAGGTGGTAGTATAGATGGAGGACCATCACATGACATGCTTTCCTCGTTTTCCTCAGAGGGATCCAAAGCCCTGGGTGTTGAGAGGCTGCACACCAACTAAGAGGTCTATGGGGACCAGATTTATCTGGGATGGGGTCATGGAAGTAGAAAGAAGACTGGGTTCTGACTGCCTATGTCTCTTGTGGTCTGTGTCTCCCTATCTGTCTTTGTCTTTTTTAGCAAGTATATGTGAAGTTCCTGTTTAAACAGTGCTACACCCTAACCAGATCTGGGACTAGACCTGTGGTGCTCTAGGCTTTGGGGGGGGGATGAAGAGTGGGGGTGTGTGCACAGTAAGGAACTCAGACTGCCACTTTATCTTCCTTCCTCCCCAATACCGATGTCTGAATGTTTGTGTTGTACACTTCACCTGGAATGCTATGTCTGCCTTGATTACTAGTGGAAAGTCTTTGACCTGTGCTTTTTATAAATAATAGGAAACTGTGAAAATGAACCCAGAAATTGAGCCACTGTGCTTTCTGGTAGCTGAGCTTGGTCTCCACAACTTCCAACCAAGGCCTGGAAGACCTCCTCAAAAATCATGATAAATGAGAACAGAGTCCCTTTTTTAGGTGATCCAGGATTACTGAAGGTGCCCAATGGCCTGGAGGAGGACTCTGCCGCGATGCATTCACATGAGCAAATCCTCTCTTTAGTATATCTCGAGCTACCAAACTCCAAGGTAAGGTAAGAGCAAGAATTGGCTGCAGGGAAGGTAAGGGCTATGTGGAGGCAGAGTAGCCAGACTTCTCATTTGCTTTGGCATGGTAGGCTACAGCTTGCATGGCCAAGGCTAGCCCTGTCCCTTTTTTTCAACTCCAGATCTGGGTTCTGTGCAGAGGCAGTGGGTCTGTGCTCAAATGGACTGTTTGAGCTGACTCTCAGTTTCCTTGCCCTGAAGTGAGGCAGACACTCAGGGCAACTGAATAACAAATTGCCCCATGTGCGGTGGGTTAAAATAGCAAATGCGATTCTGTGCACATTCCTGTAAGAACCCAGCACATGGGTGGGTTTTGCAGTTGAGGGTTCAGCTAAAGGCATGGCCAGATAATAGATTTGCCCCCAAGATCACTTACTCTTGACATGCTTAGTTTTTGTCTCCTGGGGGCTGTTCTTAAAGCTTCTTTTGGACAAAAAGCTGGTTTTCTGGGATGCAGGAAAGACTAAGAGAAAACACGCAGGTCCTGGTCTAGAAACATAGGTTTGGAGACCTCACAGGGATTCTGTTCATCCCCTAGCCTATAGCAAGGAAAGGGAAGGGCATGGGGTTATATATACCATCTCAGAGGTGTCCAGCACAACAACTGCCTGGCAGAGCAGTCTTAAGGATTCCAGGCGACTGAGATTCCTTGCCTTGTGCTGCTGTGCTCAGCAGGTGTGAGCCATCCCCCACTGCCTGCAGCTCCTTGCTACATCACAGCTCAATCCATTAGCACCACTGCCTGTACCATCCCAGACTCTCTCTGGGTGTCAGGGGCTCACTGATGAATGAAATGGGGCTCCTGCTGACCTGAGGATCCCACAATTAAAATGAGTGTGTGTGTGGACCAGCTTGGATGGGTCCGGAGGCAGCAGAGAGGGAAAATGGAAGCAGCAGTGGAAAGAACTCTAGAACCTGTGACTGCGTCCCCAGGAGGCTAGCCTCCTGGCCAAGCCCCTCCAGTGTGACCAGACTCAATCCGCCGATTAACCTCGTGTTCAGAACCACTGAGCCATGAATCGCGTGGGCAGGCGGGTGCGTGTTGCCTTTAAACGAGCCTTATGTAACAAGGCTGTTGGGAACAGCGGAGTCCAGCACAAGCCCTTCTTTTAAAATAGATCACTTGTCTTTATATAGCCGAATGAGTCTTTGAGTCTTTCTTCTGCCTCTGCCGTTTTATAGAGGCGCTGATGTAGGTCAGATATTGCTTCGTGAGAATTAATTAATCTATAATTGTATCGAAGGAAAGTGAGAAAAACAAGCAAAGCCTTCCACTTACCCGTAGAGCCTAGTAATAAGCATTCCAGGTGGGGTTTGGGGAGGACCGGAGGCCATTCATTCCTGTCCACATCACTGTCCTTGCCTCTACCCACAGCCCCGTGCAGACTGCTGGATTTAGAGTCAGGGATCAGCTCCCATCCTGCTTCTGGAGTCCCCAGAGTCCTTCTGGTCCCTAACCCTGCACCCAGCCACATCATATGTAAACACCTGGATGTTCCAGGGCAATTGTGACCTGAGGTCTGTCTCCTCTGTTCCAAACTGAGCTGTCTCCTCCTTGCTCCTGAGCCAGCTGCCTGATGTGCTGCCTGTGACGCCCTGCTCCTCAAAGTTTCCACCCATCTTCACATTGTTCAAACCCTAGGTCATTCTCCATCTGTGTCCCATCTCTCAGATTTCCTGGTTGCAGTGTTATTTTGATCCTCAGCTTAGCCGGAAGAAATTCCCAGCTTCTACCTCCCAGATCCTATGAAGCTGGGCACCATGAGAATACTTTCTAGCCCCTGTGGCTTGTCCTGCTGTATTGATCACAGCTCAATGTCACCCCCTGCCACCCCCTACTCCCACCCCCCACTCCAGAAGCCAAGGTCCTTCAAATAACTGCTTCCTAAGCAGGGTTCAGGAAGCTGCCCCTGGCAGTTTTCTGTGCAGGGGATCTGTAGTAGTTTCTCTACTTGTCAATGATGTCATATCCAAAGTGTCCATAGTCGGAGATGGCTTCAAAGACTCTCCCTTTCTCACCATTTACCTAAGAGTCGCTTTTCTTGAAACATGTCAGTGGTCATGAGCTTCAGGTGCCTGTTGGCTTTGGAGAAGATTTAAAACCTTCCAGACTTACTCAAAATGCAAGCGGATCTGGGTGGGACATGGGAATCACTGAAGGTGAAAGGGGAAATAGATACTGTAAGATTCCCAGGTCTAAGTCAGCATTTCTGGCCTGTCATCTACCAGTGCTCAAGCTACCCAGGCTCTTGATACCTCCACCTAGTCCATCTAGGTCCTCTCTGCTGTGGGAAACTGGGCTCCCACAGTAGAGTTATGGCCCCATTGCAGTTAGGGGCTCCTGGGAATGGAATATCTGGCTTTTCATTTGTGGATGCACAATCCATCTCTTGTCGCTTGACCTAACCAGTGCCTGGACTAACAAGTGTCCAGCCAAGTTACCTCTATGTCAGTGTTCCTGAGAGGCCAGCACATAACACTTCAAAGACCTGTCAATCCCCACCACAGCTGGGAGGAAGGTTGCCCTGTCAATTGCAACTCTGGGCCTGGATGAGTCAACTGTAGACACTCAGCAAGGCCCATCCCCCCTGTTGATCCCAACCAGGCAAAAATAGGGGTCAGCCTTTCTTCAGGTTCATCTTTAAGTGGCTGGTTACCGAGGTTGTTTTCTCTCTACATCTTTTTAGTTTGACTGTGGGTGTGAAAATATACCTATAGAACCGGACTCCTGGGGGCAATATATATTCTCAGCCTGGGTGATGTTAGGGTGTGGCTGCATATCAGCCATTACCTGCTGGCTGAGGGATTCACAGGTCTGCTTTACCCCCAAATATCACCATAGACTCACACTTGTGGGTGTGAAGTACCACTTTGTATTCTTGCTCTACAACCTTGGATATGCCAAAACCAGAGGACTGGTCTTCCTGTCTGGGTCCCTGGGAGTCCTGAGCCAGATTTTCTCACCTCTACCTAGCTTAGTTTTTTACAAAAACATATATCCCAAGATTGGCTTCCTCTTTTAACAAGTGGGGAAACTGAGGCTAGGGAGTCAAGGTGGTCTCATGGCCACACAGCTGAAACCTGAAATTCTGGGTCCCCATGTGCAAAGTGCCAAAACTTTCCTTGGGGAGTTTTAGCTTGGGTCCTCTGGCCTTACTGGCTTAGGAGGGTCCCAGGTGAGCTGAAAGATAATGAGAAAATCTAAGGAACAGCCATTGGGTTTCCCCTCTTTGTGGTTTGTAGACAGATCTTTAGGCACATGTAGCATAAGGGCTGAAAAGCTGCCAGCTGTGTGCCTCAGTCACCTCACCCCTTAGTGCCTCAATTTCCCACTGCATAAAATGGGGTCATTGGGAGGGCTAGGCTGAGTTTTCTGGGAACGGTTGTTACCAGGATACACTACACCTCACATCTCTGTGCCCTCCCCCCACAGCAGGAGGTTTGGTC
Source organism: Sigmodon hispidus (assembly GCA_004025045.1). Classification (NCBI taxonomy): domain Eukaryota; kingdom Metazoa; phylum Chordata; class Mammalia; order Rodentia; family Cricetidae; genus Sigmodon; species Sigmodon hispidus. The sequence continues at coordinate 58,055 of PVIH01009969.1, read as the reverse complement.
AGCTCCCCCTGCTTTGTTCTTCAATAGCCTCCCTCAGCAGGAGCCTGCATGGCTCTGGGTTTGCTTCCCCCTGGCTGGTTTGTTCCTGTTCTCTGTCATACAAATGTCAAGAAAGAATTTAAATGAGGGGAAACTGCCTCAAAGGTTCTGTTTCTGGCAGAATTTCAGACGCTGGTAATGAGGGGCTGTGGAGGGCCGTCCTCAGCAACACCTCAGCTCGGTGGGGATCCGTGGCAGTGTGGGTGCAGTGTAGGGGACAGGGATAACACCCACCTCCTGTTTCCTGGTTCTCACAGTAGCTTGAGACTGGTCCCAGCAGCTACTGCACAACCAAGACACAGGAGTGGGGTCTGACTCAGAACCCCCAGATCCTCTCCTATTCCTCATCCATCTGTCTCTTCCCAATCTTCGGGGCCTCTTCAGGTGCTGCTCTGTATCTGTCATCAAACCACACACAGGTCCCCACCAATTCTGAATTGTCTGCTGACTCCCCTAGCCCTGTCTTGATCCAGTAAGCTTTACCCCCCCCCCCCTTTTATTTATTTTTTTACCAGCAACCCTTTCCCAGTGACTGAGGGATTCAAACCCAGAACAGGAAGGGGGTTAGTTTTATTCTGAGGATCCAGTGAGAAACTTGTTCTGGTTTCTGATAGCTCTTTTGGGGACTGTGGTGAAGTTTGTGGATACAGGAGCACCAGACAGTAAACATAGGGTGACCAATAATGATGGCAGAGGGTATCCCAGAACCAATGGAGAGCGCTCCTGGCATAGGGGACTCTAGAGTAGAATCATAGGAATTGGGAAGTGGTTAGGGGCAACATTGGGAGGATCCAGGCAGACAAGATGGAGGTGGAGAGTCTGTGTGGGGACCCCCAACACACACACAATTCTGTTTCAGCAGACACGGGCATTTGTCTACTAGTTTGATCAAGTCTCAAGTTCCCCCAGAATAGACTGGCAGTCCTGAGCTTGGGAGGGACATACCTAGAATAGGGTAGGTTTGCCCCGAAGTGATCTCTGAGCTCCTGCCCCAGGGCTCACCCTCATGAAAAGCAATGAGACTGAAAACAGCTTGGCTTGAACAAAAAGCACATAGCACACACCTTTCAGGCTGTCTTCAGCTTCACTGGGGAGGAGAATGGGAGAGCAAGGGGTGGCAGTCGCATGAGTGGAGCGCGTGGCGGTAATTAATCACTTTTCAATTAGCATTCAGGAGCTGCTGTCTGAGGACTTGGGAGCAGGCTGGCTCTGCATTGCTGTGCCAGGCTCCGGATGCAATTTTATAAACGTTGTGAGCTGAAATAGCAGCACGAAGCTGAGCAGGCATCCCAAACAGAGAGACACGGAGCACAACAGTAAGGGACATAATGAAGAAAGGGCCAGAGCAGAGCCGTGGGCTGCCCTGAAGCATGCATGGAGGGTTAGCCTAATAGCCTGGGAGGACTCTGGTATGGTAGATGTTACCCAGGTGGGAATGTGGATATTCTCAGGGCAGATGAAGATTTCAGTGGGTGTTCTAAGGAGTAGGCTTTTCTCCCTTCTAATCCCTTGCTTATTGGTCAAGAGCCCCATGAGTCTCCACTGATCTCCATATTTCACCTTAGCCCAGGGAACAGCCTTTGCTGGGTCCTTTACGGCTAACGGTGCACAGAGATGGATTATCCAGGGATGGATCATCCCAGGCAGGAGCCTGATTGTGCAGTGTTGCCTGGAGATGCTGTTCACTCTCATTGCATCTTTTCCTTATCCCTTGATCTCTTGGCTTGTCCAGAAATGGGACAAGACCTCCCTGGGGAGATGGAAATCAAACTGGCACCCTCCTGAAGACATCAGTTAGAGGGAAGGCCTCCTGTATGGAACCATATTCCTTTTTATCTCAAGAGAGGTTCCACAGATGGCAGGTGCTACTGTTAGGGACCAGTGTCATTTGGGGTCAGACCACATCAAGGATCCTCTCTGACATAATAATCTCCTTTTTAGGCACTGTGCAAAAGATAGAGTGTGGATAAACACTGAGGGGCTTGGAGCAGGCATCTCATCCTCTAACAACTTGACCTCTGTTAGACAGAGACTCTCCCACCTCTGTTGTGCTGGCCCAGGAGGCAAAGCAATATGGTGGTAGATGCCACTTTACAGTTAGGAAGAAGCAGCTGATGAGGGCCCAATGTTGAAAACTTAGTCTCCACTGGCTGAGAGACACACTTTACAGCTGGAAATCTAAGCTGCGCAGCCAGAAGAGTGGAGGAAGGGACCTCAGGAGAGGGTAGGGTTAGATCAGGTCACCAGGGTGGAAACCACAGGTGGGACAGTGGTGGAGATCACAGAAGATGCATCCTGGGAGCTCTCTATTTCTCTGTGGGACAGCCATACTGCCTTGGGACTTAAAGCTGTCACCAGATCTGACTCCTCAACTTTAGGCAGGACTATGGGTTCAGGTGACTGTTTTCTCTCTGTAGCTCACCCAAGCCATGGAAACACTCCTTCAGTGGTGGAGGAAGGCTGGTGCAAAGCTTTCAGAAGCTGGGACATATATTATGGAAGTCCTGGATCTAGGCTCAAGACTGAGTTTGGTGGCAGGGTATATATAAGAGTGAGGACAGCTGGCATGCCATTGTGTCCCAGAATCAGTTTCCACTCTCCAGAGGGTGAAGCCCCTGCAGCAGCAAGCACTTGTTGACCGCTTGTCTGTAAGATACATGTCTGCGTATTCCTATGGTGGGGCTTGGCCTTTGGGTCTAATAACTTGTCTCATTGAGCCGCCATTCCCAACATGTCAACCAGTGACCAGTGCTCCACAGTGTTCACTATGATGAAACACCAAGCCAGATGCCTCTTCCCACCACTCTGTCTCCAGTTTCAGCCTGACTTCCCAAGCTAATATCTTCATTATCAGAAATTAGTTTGCAAATAGCAGAGGAAACTTCAAGGTCTGTCTTCCTAAAGAGGCTCATCAGGCCCCATAGAAATTCAGATCAGAAGCCACAGTGTCCCTGCTGCTCAACAGGCACCCACGCTCACATGCCACTGTTAATTCTTTTATAAATAGCTTGATCTTCATCAGGCACATATTATTTATAATAACCGTTGTATTATTTAGATGTCAGTGGCGCCATGTTAATTACAGCTGCTGGAGGCTGTCAGTGGTGCAGAGGTTCAAGGTGATATGGGGACCACAGCCTTTCATTTTCTTGTCCTCCCGTGCCTGGTTTCTGAGTGGGCCGGTGATGGACAGCCAGCTGACATATGCATCAGGTAGTGGATGCTACATGAGCCTTTCTCTGTGACCAGCAGCTAGCCTAGCCTGAGGGCTTACGAGTTAAGGTAGTGGAACCTGAAACCAGCTCTGTTTAGGATGCCCTTGCTTGAGGGTGGGTTCTCAGCCTCCAAGGTGAGGTGTGTGTGTGTGTGTGTGTGTGTGTGTGTGTGTGTGTGTGTGTGTGGTCCATTACAGACCATCTGGGTGTTCTCTCACCTACCACTGTCACAATCGGATCCCATTGTAGACCTGGCTACCCTAAAGCCATACTGTCCTGGTGCCAGACTCAAGCCATGTATTATCTTTAAGTTAACTCATTTTCTAGTTAAGAACCAGCAGAGGGGTGAAACATTTGCATGTGGGTTCTGTCTGTATCTCTCACCATAAATGTCTGCCCCAAACCCCTGGTTTCTCTATGACTGTCTTCTTTAATGTAAAAACACAGTGCCGTGAGGCAAGTCATGACACATGGCCTGTGGCTCACATAACACAAGCTTGCTTCTCAGCCGAGGGCTGGAGCTTGAGGTCACAGCATGGGTGGTTAGGTCCCTCAGAAACCTTGTTCTCTGCTGCGCAGACAGTGTGAGCCCCCCACTTCTCTAATTTGTTTGTGCTTATGTTCTGGTCTCTTTGCTAATAAAGTCATTGGTCATATTTTTCCTTAAACACCCCCAGACTGCAAACATTGTCCCACTCTGAAGTCTTGGAATCAGGATTTTAATATAAGGTGGTGGAGCCCATTCCTGTTGACTCCCCCCAACAAGTCAAGTCACCTAATTTATAGCCAATGAGTATCTGTAGAGAAGGAGGACTCATACATGCGAAGACATGGGGAATTGTTGTTGGCCTTTGAGTCTCAGTTTCCCCACTAAGCTGTGAGCATGTGATTAGTTCTTTCATCAGCTGGTTCTGCAGATGGAGGATGACTCTGTCATCAGACATTGAGCATCACTGAGTGGTGCATGTGAGTATCTCGGCTCAGTTGTCTCCCTAAAGCTGTTCCTGTCGCTTGGTCCTACCCAGGTGTTCAGACCACTGGGGTGAAAAGCTGGGCATGGGTAGATGACATCCAAGGTGTAGACAGTGCCCTTGCGCTGAAAGATGCGGACAGGAAGCACCTGGAGGAGGCGCCATTATGGTGATGTAGGAAACACATCCCAGACTCAGGCTTCCCTCTCTGCACAGTGCTGAGGCCATTCATAGTCAGCCCCCAGCTTCAACCCCAGGGCATGAGGGAGACCTGACAGGAGGTGGGTGGGCCAGTTCACCCGCTCAGTGGAGGGGTATTCTTGCTCTGTGATGGTGGCTCTACCGAGTGCTTTCTCTTAGAAGGGTCTGAAGTAGCAGCTGGAGGTCTGTCCCACACCAAGCCTCTCCCTCCCCTCTCTTTTGCCTTTAGAGAAACCTCACCTCACTGTCTCTAAGTAATTTGCATGGATTTGCATACATTGTTGCCTGGAGTCCTATTTTGTTTCTGCAGAGGCATCTTTAATCATAAATGTAGTTACCCCCTCAGTCTTTTCTCTGCTGTCTTTATCCTGACCCAGCCTACCCCCTTGTTGGATTTTTTTTTCTAGTTCCTCATAATCATGCCTGTGTGGAAGGTGGTACTTCTATTTTTATTTTTAATTTCTCGCTTAGCAGCTTTCTTCTGTGGGAAGCTCGGGGCTCCCCAGCCTTTAGTGGAGCAGACTGGAGAGAGTGACACTTGGATGTCCAGGTTGCTGGCAGGCCATCTGTCACCCAGTAAGCAAGATGGCTGCCCTGGACTTCCTTGGCTTTCAATTGGGAAGAGGCCATGAGAAAGCCCTGGGGATTAGGGTCAGTGTGTGGTCTTTGGCCATTGGTCCCTAGGAACTGGTAAGAAAGTTCAGGTTTAGATACTCCTGGGAACCCAGGTGGGTTGCTGTCCAGGTCCAGGTCTGATCCTGAATACATCAGGAGCTACAACCAGAAGAGGGAAGGAGATTTGTCTGCTACCACCAAGGCTCCTGATGCTTGTGCCCCTGGCTGCCTCATGTGTGAGGACATGGATTCATCCTTACAAAGCTCTGTTTCAGAGAAGCTTTTGATACCTAAAGTTGAGTCCCAGGTCTGGGAGTGCGTCTGACAGCCAATAGATTTAAAAGTTAGAGTCGCGCCAGAAGGTTCAGCTAATAGCTACTGTATCCTGCGTCTCTTTGCCCAATTCTGGAATGTCACTTTACTTATATAGGTTTTTCTTTAAAACTCTCCTCCCCTCAGGACTAGGGGGTCAATAGCCTTTTGCTTCACCAGAATGAGGTTATGGACCTGGGTTTGTTTGGAACCTGTATGTAACAATAAAACCCTCATGTGTGTTACAGTGAGTGGTCTTTGGAATTTCTAGACAGAGGCATAACACATGTAGTGGCTGCTAGACACCAATGCCAGTTGGAGCTCTTGCTTCAGGCAGTTTCCTGGCATGGCTTGGCTCTCCTGGGTTCTGTCACACTTAGGCCTGGCCTGTAGTGCTGACCATGGAACACCTAGGGAAATTGGACACCCAGTGTTTATGCTAGGGATCCAAACCCTGTTCCTCACATTTGTGTGACCAATACTTTTACACTCTTATCTATCTCCCTACCCCCAAAGGTATGCTTTAAGTTTATGGTTTTTGTGTTAGACTGCATAGCTAGCCTCAGTCTTGTATGGGGTTTACAGTGTGCTGAAATGCATATCCCGAGCTGGTCATGGGTGGTGCACACAAATGCCTTCACTTGGGGGTTAGTGGAGGCAGAAGGATTAGTTAAAGAACATCTGGGGCTACCTGGTGAGAGGGACCTAGTCTTGAGCAAACAAAACCAAACAGCGTGAAATACAGAACAAAGCAAAACCTGCTCAAACGCACAGCTTCTGTTTACCATGGTGATGTTTCTACACGCACAGTTTGGTGTGCACACGTTGTGGTTGTGACTCACCACTGCCACGCCGCTCACATGCCAAGACAGAAGCTCTTCTCACCTCAGACTCTGCCCCTTCTCTCCCCAACCCTCCATTCTGCTTTCTGCCGCTGTGGATTTGCTGTTCTAGGGATACCATGAAAGGAATTATCATGAGAGAGGTCTCAGCACCAGAGAGATCTCACCACGAAAGAGGAATCACACAACACTTGGTTTTTTTATGGCTGTTACTTCACTAAGCTCTCAAGGTTTACCCTGTGGGCGTCCTCTTCTGGGCTGAATAGCACTCCATTCAATATGTCACTTATCCATGCTCCTGCTCCACACAGTGTCCACAGTATCAGCTTATGTATTGGCTGTTGTGAGCAGTGTTGTATAAGTAGTAGAGAAACCTCTGTTTGAGCCACTGATTTCAGGTGAACAGATAGGCAGAAGCTAAATTGTTGGGACCGACAGTGGTTCTGTTTAATTTTTTAAAGAGACACCAGGCCATTTTCTGTACCAGCTGCACCATTTTATAACCTGCTGGTGAAGCATCAGGTTCTGTTTCTATGTATCGTCACCAACTCTGGCCACTTTCTGGCTGCGATAGTAGCCGTCCCTGGGGTGTGTGGGTGTTTCAATATGATCTGATTTACTTTTCTGTATTGATTGGTGACTGTCTTTTCACATGCTGGCAGCTGTTTGTATCTTCTTTGTAAAATGGCTGCTCAAGTCTTTCCCCTATCTTTAAGTTGATTTTAGATCCTTTTGTTAAGTCCTATGGACTGACTGGCCCCTCCATTCCATTTTCAAAGTAAGCCAAAATTGGATGGGTGTGGAGGCCCAGAATACCTGGTGACAGTAGATGTGGTAGGTATGGGAAGCAGCGGGAGCCAATGACTGTGACAAAGATATATTGCAAGCTTGGTGACAGAGGAGGTGACTTGGGTGGCATTGTTGGTGCTACTGGTGGGATGATAGTGGTGACACCATGGACCAGATTGTGCCCTGGTTCACTGGCCAGAGTTCTATGGACTCCTGGCTCCACAGAGGTTTGGTTTGTGAGTGGAGGAAGGATTAAGGGCCTTGCAGCTGTCACCAAGTCTGGGGACAGGATGACAGGCGGAGAGGAAGTGTTTATTGAGGACAGGCTTTAGAAGCTGATCCTTCTGGCTTGGAGGAAATTACAAGCCAGCCTATCAAGTACAGTTCTAACCAGGTCTGCAGCTGCATCTGACATTCATCCGCCTGCATTTTGACATTAAGAAACAATCCTGTAGTTGGGATTTGCATAAATCCTCAGAGGGGAGGGGCAGGGAGGAGGATTGAGCACCAGAGGGGAGCTCTGTGAGAGGGGACAGCTGTTTTAAACTGCTGCTGGTGTTGAAGGATGGAGGGACCTCCTAAAGGCTGGGACCAGCACAGCTGGCTGGGGCAAGGGTCTCTAGGAGGCTGTAGGGGTTAGGAGGAGTCCACAGAGGTAGAAACCAGGACTGAGATCTTGACTGTCTAGTTCTCTTTGTGGAGGTATCCTAGGCAGGAAGATCCTGATACACTTGGAGCTTATGGTTTGTGGCAGACCCGCCTGTGATTGGTGTCCTTAGGATGGAGGGTTCCTACACACTTAGCCTAGCAAGACTTGGCTCTGTGCAGGGCTCCTGGTATGATGGTAATGGGGTGGGATCAGTGGCCCTGTTCTATCCTTGGCTTTTGTCCTATCTAGTGTCTTGATTCCCAGGCTACCCCTGCCCTGGCCCTGGTGTGCACCAGCATATGCTTCCTTTCTTGATGGAAGTATTCCCTTGGCCTAGAAGTCTTTCTAGACTTCCTGTTCTCTAGTACTAAAGGGTAGATCCTAGCCAGGTCCTTGTTCTGCCTAGGTCCTGACAAGTACCCACTCTGGAAGCCGGGGCCATCTGGGTCCTCAATATAGAACTCTGCCCTGGGGGCTGGAGAGATGGCTCAGCGGTTAAGAGCACCGGCTGCTCTTCCAGAGGACCCGGGTTCGATTCCCAGCACCCACATGGCAGCTAACAACTGTCTGTAGTTCCAGTTCCAGGCAAACACCAAGGCAAATAAATAAATAAAGTTTTTTTTTTTTAAAAAAAAAAAAAAAAAAGAACTCTGCCCTGGAAGAGCCCAGAAGACCCAGTAGTCTGCTGAGGCAGGTCATACATAATCCACCAGGCCTTGACTATTGGGACAGTTGTGCAAAGGCCAAGGTTAGTGAGGAGAGGATGAGGTAGCAGGTGAAGTAGGGCCATCAGGGCAAGGTGGAGCCATGCAGTCAGGCCTCTCTCGTTTGCACAGGTGTTGAAGAGACAGGCAGCATCTTCCTGGATTCTACCGTCTGGGTTGGCTCACCCATAGCCATCACCAACATGTATCTTTGATTTCAGAAACTGGTCAGGCTGGGGCTCTCCGAGTGTGTGTGTGTGTCAGATCAGGAGTAGATCCTGGAGGGGCAGGGATGGTCAGAAGTATACCCTGGTCACATGGCAACCCTCTAAGGCAACTCCTCTCACCATGGAGGAAGTAGCCCCAAGGTAAGTGGACCAGAACAGGCACTGGTGTCTCTACTCCATCAGTGGGGGAGCTCTGTCTGTTGGCATTGCACCAGCCAGGTGCCATCTGTAGGCTCCATGACTCCTCCACCTCTCCTGCCGTTTTGAGCAGCATAGCACTGCCACTTAATAAGCCAGAGGCAGAGGCCATTATTGATCCAAAGGCCCTGGCTGTTCACAGCACAAAGAAGTCAATTTTCCCCTTGAGCTCCAAGGATAGCTATCGAATGCCTACTAAGAACTTGTGTTGCAGGGTCTCACCCAGTGTGTGGTGGATTGTGTTGGGAGAAGCTGGGTCATCTTCCCATATTCTTCATTCACTGTTCATTTAACAGGGACACACTGAGCTGGTGGCTTGTGGACTTCATCCCATTCAGGCCTCACACTTGTCTCATAGGACTTAGGGAACTTAAGGAATTTACTTGAGTTCAGCCAACATGAAGGATTTGCCCAGATTTCCCAACCCCTGAGCCCAGCCATGCTGGAGCACTATCTGTGCCCTGCTGAGTCAACAGAAGGCCAGGTGGAAAGGCACTTGTGGGATGCTTGCTTTCTCCATGGCAACAGTAGCCCTGTCATGGGCTTGGATAGACCAGGCTCTGTATATTAGCTTTGTCTATGTGGTTATGTGCTTGCCCCACACCTGATGACACAGTGTTTCCTTGTGAGGAGCAGGGTACCTTCGTGGTCATGACCAGGAAGGGGCAGAACCTAGAGAGCTGAGCTGGATGGAACAGCTTATGTCAGGCAGTTGACTTTTCTGAGCCTCAGAATGGGGTTCATCACTGTATTGACAGAGTGTGGTGTTTCTGGGCTGCTATGCAAGGCTGAGCAGGACAAGATTGGGAAAGCCCCACTTTCCCTTTTTTGCTGTCCTGTAACCCAGGGCCTGTGTCCCCTGAACTCTGGTGCCTAAAGCTTCCCCTGCTAAGAACATTCTAGGCAGAAGACAGGTCACAACCACTAGCAATAGTTCTAAGGGCTTTTCTATGAGTGACACCTGCTTATACAATGGTCTAGCAGGACATTGGAAGATAGCATGTCCCTCAGGTCACTCCAGCTAGAAAAAGCGAAGATCTTTTGAGAGCAAGGATTCAGAAGTGACCTGTGCTCACAGGTCTGCCTTTTGGGTTCATTCACACCCACGGCCTCAGAGGTCCTGGAATACAAAGGCATCTTCAGGAAGAAAATCTGGTAGATCACACAGGGCTGGCCTGGGTGAGTCCTGTGGTGGGGATGAGACATGCCTCCTCTACTGCCAGTACTGCTCATGGTCTCCTTGACATGACATGCAACTTCCATGCATCATTCATCTCTCATACCTCTAGCTACACCCTCTCCTTTCATCCCTTTATCCTTCCCTCGTCCCATGCACTTATCCAGCCCACAGCTATTCTCTCTCCTTCAGTCCCTCCATTCTTCCTCTTCATCTGCCCACTCATGCGATCATTCATATGTTTATTTATTCTTCATCCCTTCAACCCTCCAACTATACCTCTCCTCCCCAGCCCTTCAATTGATCCCTGTTTCTATTCATCTATCCATCCATCCATCTAGTCATTCATTGATTCATCCATCCATCCACTCACCCATCCATCCATCTATCCATCATCTCTTTCACTCAGCCCTTTAATTTTCTCCTCTACCCATTCATCTATCTATTCTCCAGCCATCCTTCTCTTCTTCCATCCCTCCATCATCTATTCATCAATTCATACCATCATCCATCCACCCACCCATCCACCCACCCATCCATCCATTATTTCATCATCCATTTAGCCTGCCACCCAGCCATTCTTTCTTTCCCTGTTCACTGATCCATCCATCATATATTCATTTTCACTCTGTATGCACACTCCCCACATTGTCCTTCATGCATGGCCAAGTGCTCATGGGTAGAACAGCAGAGCATCCATGTAGAATCTCATGATTGTCATGTAGGAGGCAGACATGGAAGCAGAAGGATATACTCATTGGTTAAAGTGACCAGGGTTGTCAACTTCTCAGCACTTGCACTTGGGCCTGGGAGGAGAGGGCCATGGGCTTACAACAGAGGCTGGCTGCTGGGCATGCTCTGCTGGTTACAAGGCACGGACAGAGGACTAAAACCCCAGTTCTGTGCTGTAGGAGTGACCTGGCAACCTGATTTTGGATCAGTGTCAGAGAACAAAGCCTGGCCTGGGGTGCTCTGATCCAAAGGAAGTACCTAAGTCTGGAACAGAAGGTCAGCATCAAGCAACAAATGCTCTGTCCTTGAGGCCTCTGCTTCCTTTTGAGACCTAGTCCATCTACTGCTCTGCCTCCAGTCCCTAAGTCCTCTGACCACTGATACTGTCACCTTCAAACCCACTACCTTGATCACTCATAAAAACCTGACTATAGCCATTACCCCCTTTAAAAATATCACAGTCACCACTCTCCTATGACCATCCCTGAGCCTCTACGGTGGTGTGCTTACAGGATCAACTGCTGGCTGAGGACTGGCATGGGGTCTTGTTTGAACAGAGAATCTGGCACCAGAGACCACCAGGATGGGATAACAGGGGGAAATCCTAGGGAGGTTTTTAGGAGTGAGCCTTAGTGACAAGGGTAGCCTGCATTTCAGACAAGTATCAACTAACTTTTTAGTGTCAGTGGATAGTAAATACTGCACAAAGTACACCTGGGCTAGACGAAAGTCCCCATGCATCTGCACATCATGTTTAGTGGCCACTCTGTGTCAATGTGGCTTGGGAGAGATTGGGTAGAGTTGTCTGATTCACTGGCAGGAGATACAGCAACCTAGACCAGAGAGATGAGGTGGAGACAGGCTTCCTGACCTCAGGTAACCTCTCTCGACTGCCCATTACTGACTTGTCTCAGTGCTGGCCATGATTTAGGAGGCTGTCACCTGTGTGTTCAGCCTGTTGTTGGGTCCCAGAGCTGAATCCTTTGAAACCTTGAATTCAGGAATCACTGATGAACTTCTGGAATTTCGATATGCATTTTCATTACAAAGTTAGTGCACATTAATTTAAACTGATTAACAGATAACCTGAAAAGAAAGAGAACTTAGAACTCTAAGGACCAGCAGTGACCTCTTAGGTGTGTGTCACAGACTCAGGTTGGTGGCTCCCATTGTGATACCTGCTGTTAGGGTTTAAAGTCTCAAGAAAAAAACACACAGAATCCAGAGTCTTTTAGCTAGGAAAAAGTTTTACTTTCACAGAAGGGTGAGTAAAATCAGGCAGGCAATCACACCCTCAGGATGATACAGGTGATAAGCATAGCTTATGAAAAGAGGATGCAACCCCAAACACATCTGGGTTTCAAATAGTGCTTATCCTGGGGGATGTGGAGCTTCCACCAAGTGGCTTCTTTACAATTATTTTTAAAATGAAGTTTTGTCTTATTTAACATTTAGATAGGAAAGATAAGTATTTGTTTACATTTCCCACATGCAATTTTTATGAGGTGGAGTTCATAAGAAGCTGTGGCCCTACACTGGAGTTGCAAGCATATTGGTTGCACTGGCATTTATCTGAGTGTTGCCATTCATAGTCACTTCATAGCAATGCCAGGAATCTCAAGAGTGCAGCACTGAATGTCTAACATGAGGATCTTCCTGGCAAGGATGGCCCTGTTGTGGGCATCTGTGGCCAGTAACGGTGGCTCTGTCTACATTGTTGTAGGTTTCTTTCTGTGAGAGGCAGGAACCCCGAGGTCTTAATGCTGTGTGTAATCTCTTGTATCTCCTCCTCTTCCTCTCCCTTTTCCTCCTCCCTTTTCTCCTTGTGGATAAGTATACATGTGAGTGTAGTATATGTACACGTGTATCTGGGAGTGTTCCAGGTATGTGCGGCTTCATGCACACAGGACAGAGAAGGAGGATATCAGGTGATGTGCTGTATAACTGTCTATTTTATTTTTTTTGAAATAAGATCTCTCACAGTACCTGGAGGTAGCCTAATGGCTAGTGAGCCCTGGTGATCTGGTCCTCTTATACCTGATCCCCACAGTGCTAGGTGTTTTGTTTTGTTTTGTTTGGTATTGTATTGTATTGTTCGTTTGTGTGTGTGTGTGTGTGTGTGTGTGTGTGTGTGTGTGTGTGTATGTGTGTGAAGCCCCCTCAGTTATTTATTTAACATGAATGATCTGAATTCAGATCCTCATACCTGCATAGCAAGAGTTTTTTTATTCATTGAGTCATCTTTCCACCCTCCCCCTCCCCTTTTTTTCTTAAAGGAAACAGGCAGTCAGACATGGCAGCACTCACCTGTAATTCTAACACTTGAGAGAGAACCCCATTCTCCAGAATGAGGGCAAGAGGATCAGGAACTCAAGGTCAGACTGGACTATATGACCCCAGCCTGGAGGGAGGAAAGGAAGAAAGAAACAAAAGAGGATTAACCAAGCAACCTGGGAGGTAGAAGCAGGAGCATTGTGAGTTCAAGGTCATCCTCAGCTAAGTATTGAGTTTGATCCTCGGCTATGCTACGTGAGAATCTCCCCCTAAACAAGGAAAAAGGATAGGAGACCAGTATGGCAGAATATTGCCACCTGATAGTAGATGATGGTCGGTGTTATTTCATAATGCCACAGTGTGCTTTTGTGGATGTCATGTGACTTTCTGGTCTTATTTAGATATTTTATAGGACATTTAAGCTGCACTGTTCACCTTTTTCCATAATATCTGACCATTCCCCCATGAATCTTGGCTTGGGCATTCTGCTCTACAAAATGAGGTCAAGCTGTCCCAGAGTATCTCTGAAGGTCTTTGCCACTCTCTGACTGTGGTGGACCTGTCCCAGCCTGGAGCTGCAATTATTCCAGGATGGCCCCCCTGTTCTAGTAGGCTGGGATGTGGTGTGGGTACGTGTTAGGGGTAGGAGTGCCAAGGTTGTCAAAGAAAAATGTAGAACAGTAGGAAATCTAAATTTCAGATAAAGAGCCTGCAGAGGTTTTTTTTCTTAAAAGAATGCCTCACAGTAGTATTTGGCACACAACTATACTAGACCTGCAAGGGTTAATCTGACCCAAAAGAAAGGCTGGCTCTCAGTCCTCAGTCACCTTATTGCCCTTGGTTTGTCCAGCCTGATAAGTTTCTGATTCCTGGAGAACTCTGCATTTGGCTGCAGCTCAAGAGAAGGAGCAGAAACCAAGGTCAAGTCCAGCTAGGAGGCTGACCCTCAATAACCACTCCATACCCCAAATCTCAGGGAGTCTCTGGCTGGCTGTGATCCATATCTATCATCACAGTCCATCACTGGGACAAGGAAGCACTGTCCATGACTCTCCAGAGTCCTGACACCAATTTAAGGTGGCTAGCATCACCTAGATAAACCATGGCTGGGAACACTGAGGCTGCTGTGCTGAGTCCTGAGAGCCCCTGAATTTGATCTCCAAACTGAATCTCCCTTAGGCATTCCTGAGCCTCTTGTATGTTGGGGTGTGAGCTGGATTCTGTTGCATTTGCCTGGGAAACACTTCCCGGAAACAGCCACTCTGGAATGCAGTATGGCAGTTTCTCAGAAAACTGAGAATCAATCTTCCCAAGGACCCAGCAATACCACTTCTGGGTTTATACCCTAAAGTTGCACAGTCCCACTCCAAAGGCATTAGCTCACCTATGTTTATAGCAGCATTATTTGTAATAGCAAGAACCTGGAAACAACCTAGATGTCCCTCAACTGAAGAATGGATTAACAAACTGTGGTACATCTACACAATGGAGTACTACTCAGCAGTAAGAAAAAATGATATCCTAAAATTTGCAGGCAAATGGATGGATTTGGAGAACATCCTCCTGAGCGAGGTATCACAAACCCAGAAAGATAAGCAGAGAATGTACTCACTCATTAGTGTTCTCTAAACAAACAAACAAACAAACAAAGCAAAGCATGCCCAAGCTGCAAACCACAACCACTGAACAGCTTGGGTTCAGAAACACCTTGGACTGACTCCTTGGATCCCACTCCCCCTAGAGGAACACCTGACTCAGTCTTGATGTTGCGGGGAGAAAAATGTATTTGCCAGGAGTGGAGGCTGAACTAAGCAATATTGGAACCTTGGGACCTTGGGACCACCTGCCCATGGTGGGGATGGGGAGATGTGGAGAAGAGAGAATGACTTGATGTGATGGGAGGGGGAAGGGACCTTGAATAAGGATATATAAGGATAGAAAATGTGACTTCTTTATGCATAATAATAAAAAGAAAGAAGAAAAAAATAAAAGTTAAATACTAATAAAAAAAAAAGGAAAGTAACTGGTGGTTAATCTTGACTTGCTTTAGACACATCTAGGAGATCTGTAAAGCAGGCTTTTGGAGTGTCTCAGAGGGCATGTGCAGAGTCTATTAGATCCAGAGAGCTTTGATCTATCAATGGTTTAGGCAGTGAAAGATTCAAATCTGGATGGTCTTTTGGGGAGTGTGAAACTGTGGAAGGTGGAGTATGGTTGGAGGAGCCGTACCACCAAGATGGTATGCTTGAAGGGTGTAACTGTCCCTGGCTCTTTCCTCTCCTCTACTTTCTGTCTTCTGTGAGATGAGTAGCCTCTACCTCCATGATGCCTTCTTTGCCACAGGCCCAGAAAGCAACAGAGCGAAGCACTGGGCTAGGCCCCCTGAAACTGTGAGCCAAAGAAACTGTGCCCCCCCCTTTTTCCTGGCAGATATTTGGTCACACTCACCGAAAGCTAACTAAATGAAGAATTTAACTTCCTGGTGTTCTGGAAAGTTTTTCAGAAAATTTCAATACTTTATACAATGAAAACTAGGCACATGCTTCTGGCTGACCGACCAGTCCCTGTGTCATAATTTGGGAGCTGGTTGGTGACCCATAAGAAAGCCTGGTTGCTCTGTTTCATGGAGGCAAAACTGGAGGACAGAAACCAAAGGGTTCTTCAGACAGTTACAACATGAATCTTCTAAACAGAAAAAAGCTAAGCCTAGAAAAGAGTTGTCATCTGTCAGTGTGTCAGCCTTGGGCAGTGAATGGTGGGTGGGACATGGCTGTGCTTCTGTGCTGGACTCTCATCCTCGCTGCCACTGAGAATTGTACTTCCAACACAAAAGACCTCAAGACAAGAATATTGCTCATTCAGTTGTCCTTAATGTATTAATTCATTAGACATCTAATGACCTCTTTCCTCTTTCCTGTACACTGTAGAATATTAAACAGAGCAGTTTTGTATGTGTCCAGGCAAAGATGTCGGAGCAGACAGAATGGGGTGAGGAGTTAGTTTTCCCAGAGAAGGATGGAGTACGGTGGGCTCTGGAGGAAGAAGGTATCTCCTGCTGATGATGGTGCTGTGTACTGGAGGCTGAGCAGAAGATATTGTGGTGTCTGATCGTCCCACCCCCTCATCCCTGCTACAGTGGAGACAGGGTCTCTGAGCCCATTTAGTTTCCAAGCCAAGGATGCAGGTTGCTGAGGTGATGGCTAAGTGAGAAGAAAAGAGAATGCATTGCTAGCTGTAAAGCACCGCTTCAGGCCTAGCTCTTCCTCCTCCTGTGGAGAAGAGTTTGGCATAGTACCCAAAGAGGGTCTGTGACCACCATCTGTACACACTAGGCTTTCATGCAGTTTTGTAGAGGGTCAATGAGAACCTGGGCTACTCAGCCCAGGAGGAGAAAGGAGCATCATGAGTGAATGAAGCTGTGAGTCTTCATTAACACTCATACATTGGACAGTTCCTTTTGGGTGTACTGGACAGCTAGATGGATAAAGTAGGTATAGTTGCTGTCCAGGGTTCCCAGCCTCTGTGAACAGGCTTCTTGCTGTCTTCTCCATAGCAACCCTGAGCAGCTCTAGTCCCACCTTCGAGGCATTCAGTGGACTTTCCCTAGAGTTTTAGGCTTTGCATTTTTGCCAAGGCTACTTGTGCATCCTAGAGCTGCTGTTTGGTACCCAGAGCCCCTGCCTGTGGGGACTCTCTCATATTCTGATAACTTCTTGGCCTTTCCTACAGACTCACCATACTGATGTTGTGCAGCTGAATCATGTTGGGGAGGGTGGCTGTTTCTGCCTGGATGTGAGAAAAATTGATGTCTGGCTATGGTGGTCTGATGGGCTTAGCTCATTGCTTGGGCCTCCTGTGTACCCAAGGAGCTATGAATGGGAAAAGCTAGTGTGGTGGCTTCCTCTTCTGTATCCCTGCCCTGCTGTGTGGTCATGATCTGACTCCTCCTGACTCATGCATTTACAAAATGCTCAATCCATGAGAACAAGGGATTGAGAATGGTATTTGTTGTGAATCGGAGAAGCCAGACACATGATAATTGTCACACTACTACCCACAGTTCAGTGGAAAGCATGAAGCCCTGGGGTCAACAGGGCTAAGATCCAACCTCCTTGATCCACAGTAGCCTTGGGTATGCTCCTTCTCTTTCCCCTAGAGATATCAGGAGACCGTAGGGCTAATTCCTGTTGGATACTCGTCTTTAGTAGCTTGAGAGGGAAGGAACTCACCTCAATCTGATAGACCTGGACTAAAAGATCATCTGGCAGCTCCTGCCTGTGCTTGCAACTGCTTCAAAGGGCTTCAGAGGATGGTCCATTAGGAATTTGCTCCAAGACAAGTGACACTGGGGTGCAGCTCCTCACAGAATGGACGTCTGAAAACCCTTGGGAGGTACTGAGTTCTGTGAAGTCACCACTGCCCACAATGTCTACTTACACTAGGTCAAAGGGGAGAGTAGTTAATATTACTTGTTAGAATGAGCTGGGCTGGAACCCATGGGCATGATTGTTGGGGTCAGAGTATCTCTGTGTCTCCAGGGAGATTCAGATTCTTGGAGTAAGAGGATTCAGATCCATGGGGTCCCCACTCCATGCAGCTTTGGTGAAGAACAGTGAATCTGCACAGCTGCTGTCTTTTGATAAATGTGGATATACTGGAGGGGTTCACAGAGTACAAAAGGCATAGGAGTGGAGGCAAGATCATGGCATCCAGGTAAACTGAAGAAGGGTTTTTCAGAGACATTCCAGAGGCACAAGAGATCAAAAAGGCAGAAGGAAGAGCTAGAGTGGTTTGGGGTGTGTGTGTGTGTGTGTGTGTGTGTGTGTGTGTGTGTGTGTGTGAGAGAGAGAGAGAGAGAGAGAGAGAGAGAGAGAGAGAGAGAGAGAGAGAGAGAGAGGAGAGAGAGAGAGAGAGAGAGAGCGAGAGAGAGCGAGAGCAGTCTGGTGTCTTGTGGAGGAGGTACAAGAGGGACATCCAGGGGTCCAAGATCAATGTGACTCTTGTAGTCCCCCAGGTAAACTGGAAGACCCTGGCCTGTCCAGCTGCACATTTCCAAGAATGTAGCATCTTTGATGGTTGCCTGAACCACTGCACCCAGACGACTTTGCAGGGACTGTGGGAATGGAATTGATTGATAGGTTCTAGGCACTTGGATCTTTAATTTATCGGGATATTCTTTTTCTGTCTGTCTATCACCTTCCCAACCATCTATCTACTCATCCACTGACCCTTCCTTTTTTCTCTCCTTTCTTAAGTCTTTGAGACTCTCTAGTTTTGTACAATGTATCTTGGTTATATTCACCACCCAACCAACTCTTCCCAGGTCCACCCCATCCCTTTCCTACTCACTCAACTTTATGTTATGAAAAGCAACAATCAGTCAATCAATTAAACAAACAAAGCAAACCCTTCAAGACCTTCTGCCCAGTTATTATGTGTGTGTGTGGTCTCCCACTAGAGTGCGTCAATCTCTCAGGGAAAACTATGCTCTTAGGGAAAACTGTCTTTCAGCTTAGAAATTAACACTTGCCACCTGTCCCACGGTTAAGGGTAGGATTGTGTGTCAGCTCCCTCTTTATGCTGGGATTTGGTCTGGCTAGGTCTTGCACAGGTTTTATGTATGCTCTAAAAAGTGCTGTGAGTTCACACATGCAGCTCTCTTCCTGAGTCCAGAGATGCTTCCTTGTAGCCATCTACTCCTTCTGGTTCTTACACACTTTCTGTCCTCATCTTCTCACTAGTATATCTACCTACTTATTTATCCATCTACTAGTCCATCTATCTTTTCACTCACCCACCCTCCTACCCACCCACTCACCTATCCACCCACCATCTGTCCATCCATCCACCCACCCACCATCTGTTCATCCATCCATTCATCCACCCATCATCCATCTATCCACCCATCCATCCACCCATCCATCCATCCATCCATCCATCTACCAAATCCCAATTCTTCCTTCCTTCCTTCTTTCCTTCCTTCCTTCCTTCCTCCCATACATTTATCAACCCATTTATCTACCTACCAATCTTTTTATCCATACTTTCATCTACCAGACTACTCACTCACTTTCTTCCCCCACCTACCAACTTACTCATATATCCATCTCTCCATTTCTTCATCTTTCATCCACCAATTATTTCCTGAGAATCTATTGTATGCCAAACAAAAGACCTTTCTGACCTAGACCAAGACAAAAAGATGGGGAAAGAGAACAGTTAGCCAAGATAATAAGACCCAGTTTCCACTTCTGACAATTTCCAACTGTCTTTGTAGCCTGTTTCTGAGTGAGAACCTGTGGTCCTCCAAGGAAGCAGGTGATTGGCATGGAGAGGCATTTGTGGCCACACACTTATGTTTAGGAAATCATTGCCTACTGTTTGCTCAGAGCTGGCTTTCTTCTGTTCAGTTGACCTGCTAACTGGAAGCCATTTTTACCTTTCTCTTCACCTCTCAATTCATGGTATCTTGTCCTAGATCTTGGCTTTCATTTCTAAGCCATTCCTTTAACTTTATCATAGGGGTTATCAGTCATGATAGTAAGTCAGGAATCAATTCTCTTTGGTCCAGGCTTTTAACATTCCACTAGCTGCTTGTGAACCCTCATGCCTGAGTATGCATCCCTATTCCATCCAGGGGCATCTTCCAGGGCTTAGAAAGCTGGAGAGGTCCTTGTCTGGCCTCAGTCCTATTCAAGTCACCATGTGTTTGGCATCTCTTGGTTCCTAGGCACTTCTTATAGGCAGATGCTGCTGTCCAATGAAACTTTTACAACCACCACAGACCAACCCCTATCTGAACTCATCCCAAGATCCTGAGCATTTGAGTCTATTCTGTTTTCCTCCTGGACTAAGATGAGACTCAGTTTCCAGAGAAGGTCACCAGCCATGTCCTAGTGAGCAAAAATTGCTGAGAGAAACATGTGTTAATGTCTCTGGGTGTTTATTGGTCTCCTGGAGGAAGATGGCTCTTGCAGTGACATCAAGCCTCCTAAATGCACTGTCTGCCCAGGGTGCCAATGCTCTGGGACAGGCTTGTAGGGCAGGATGGCTCCTGGGCTATTTGACCCTGGCTGTTCTGTATCCCTTTAGTCTAGTTTGAGCTGGAGGGCATGTTCTCAGAGGAGGGAGGTCAGAGCCCTCTGCTGCAGCCTGTGTCCTCTCCATGCTCCAAGGATCTATTAAACAGAAGGGGCCTCTCACCCAGGGGATTTAAAGTGCTTTTAACAGGCGATTATTCAGAGTTTTATAATTTCTGTTCCCTAAGTGCGCTCCCCTCTCTCACCCTGACCTAAAGGGACTCATTTCCATATCCTTGATTGGAAAGCATGCCCTCCCCACACAGGACTCAGGGACCTGGGCCCGCCCTTTTGCCTCCAGGCTGGGGGCCCTGGACTCTGGATGATTGTTTCACTTCCTGCTTGCTGAGGAAGAGCCCCCGTGTTAATTCTTTCTCTGCAGTACAGTAGGTATCCAAAGTCCTTGGAGGAGTGCTAGTCTACAGTGTGGTGAGCTCCACTCACCTAACCAATATCACCTAGCATGACCCCATGAATGGGTTCCCAAGGTGGAGGCCACTGAGACCACAGAGGAGGGGCTCTTAACTTTCCTGTGATCAAAGCAATGGGTATGGAAGACCAGGTACTCTGGTGATGCCACTATCCCGCAGCTCCTCACTTCAGTGCTCAGCCTGGTGTCTCCCACTTTTTCAGGTCCAGATTTGTGATACCCAATGGGGGTCTAGAAGAGCTGGGAGTTAACAGTCTAGGATCAGTAGCCTCTCATGGGACCTTGGAGAACTTCTCCCTCCCTTATCCCCTTGTCTCTAAGGGTGAGTCCCAACTATTCACACTGGCAAGTGGCTGTCACCAGTCCTTTATTGTATGTTGTCTCCCAAACAAGCCAGTGTCTGCATAAGGGCTTCCCCACCTCCCTACTCCACTGTTCAGCTGTGAAGGTACCAAAGTGTGGCAGTGGCCAGTCAGCAGTCGGTGCAGAACCCATGGGTGCCATGAGTGTTCCATGACTGTCATGGGCAGGAGTGCACCATCCAAGGCCTCAAACATCAAGTTTGGATCCTGGGGCCACAAGGACACATTTATACAGGAGGGTGGACTATGGTCTTTGATTTAGCAACAGCTCTGGAGCTACTGTTGCAGGGGTGGCCCTGGCCACAGTTTGTCACAAGAACCAGAGACCAGGCTTTCTAGCAAGCTGGGGCTGGGGCTTATTAAAGTCATAGTCCGTATCTTACAAGGAATGTGAGGCTTTGTATCACATTTGTATAACCTGGAGAACCAGCAAGAGGGTGGACAAGGAAGAATAGGAATCTAGTGTCACCTGACAGCTCTCTGCAGATTTCCCTCTCAAGGAAGGGCTGGCTATCATATAGGTGCTGACCCTGGTGCTGACTGCTGGATCCTTTTTTTTTTTTTTTTTTTTTCTTAGTCGCAGGCATGGTAGGTGGCCTGCCCCTCTGTGGCCATGCAGTTAACCCATATTGAGCAAGAGCCTAAAAGTTATGAGAGGAACCTGAGGTCCAGTTTGGGCTTAGGGTCACTGCTGAGACTGTCAACAGGTTAGAGGTGGTGGAGACAGTTGCTGTGCTTGGCCAGTTGGAGTAAGGGGTGTATGGCAAGGTTTCTAAAGTCATCTGGATTAGAATAATGTGCCTCTTTCAGAGAAGATGGAGCTTCAGAGGTAGTAGCAGAGTCCCAAGCCAGATTCTTCCCGTTTAGAGCTGGTGTCCTGGATTCTGACTACCATGAGACACAGACACTATGCCTCACTGAGAGCTTGCCAGTTGGGTTGGTTTTTTTATGACCAATGCCCAACAGAAGCAATCTAAAAGGGAAGCTCTAAGTTTTAACTCATGGTTTCAATGGGACCAAGACATGGTAGAAAAGCATGGCAGAGCAGGGGATTGATAAAGAGACATTATGATGGAGAAAGCATCACTCGTGGAGCAGAGAGGGATGCAGAAGCATTGGGTGGGAAGGCATGGTGGATGGGAGATGCAGAGGCATTGTGATTGGAAGGCATGGTGAAGGGGAGATGCAGGGGCATTGTGATTGGAAGGCATGGTGAAGGGGGGATGCAGGGGCATTGTAGTGGGAAGATATGGAGCAGAGGGGGATGCAGAGAGAGGAGATGCTAGCTCTGTACTCACTCTCTTCTTCTTCTTCTTTCCTATTCTATCAATGTCTCCAGCCCTCAGATGGCACCCTTTAAATTTAGGGAAGACCTTCTTCCCTCAGCTATTCCTTTAGAACCCCCTTCATGAACAAATCCAGAAATGTACCAAATCCAGTCAAGTTGACCATGGAGATGAACTATCATCTTGCTTATGCATTTGCTTGTTGTATGAGGTTTCCGGCCCAAACTTTCAGGCCTAGCCTCAAGGTTCAGACCCATAGTCCCACAGAAACACATGCAGTCCCACAGAGTCACACAGACACTTATATTATTTTTATGCTGATTGACCTAGGGCCCAGGTATATAGCTTGCTAACTTTTTACTTGTAAACTTACCCATGATTCTTACCTTGTTTGGCCATGTGGCTCAGTACCTTTTCTCAGCAGCATTTCAACTACTTTCCTCTGAATCTCCTGGCATCTCTGCAGTATCCCTGCTCTGCTCTGAGATGTTCCCAAAGTTTTCTTAATCTGGTGGCCCTGCCCACACTTCCTGTCTGCATCTGGCCAATCGGCTTTTTATTAAACCAATAGGAGGGACAAATACTTACAATATACCATAATCCCACTGCATTTGCTTTTGTAACCATCACATGCCCAGGCCAAGGTTAAGCTATTCCCTCTCAAGAAAGTATCCTGTTCCTCTTAGGTCACTAAACCCATGTCTCTCAGCCAGAGTTCTAGCCATAAGCCTGCCCAGCTCAGATGCTATAATCATAAGGTGATTTTTAGGACCAATCATATAGGAAGGAATTTCCTAGTCCTTCCCAGTTCCCCTGGGATCTCCTTAGCAGCAAATGATCTAAGTACCACATGATCTTCTTATAGATGAGTTATTTGCTCTCAGGACCTTAAGCCAGGGTCCTGCATGAATCCATGAACATTTTTGGGTTCAATATCCTGCAGGCGCTGTGTCAATCCAGGGCTCATAGCTGACTGGACAAAGGATGCTGAGTGGTTTTCAGGAAAATGAGGGCTGGTGATAGAGTCAAAGAAGGTGTAGAGAGGCCTGTTGAAGTCTGGAGTATGCCTGCAGCAATAGTGTCATTCTCTTCTATATTCACAGCTGCAGATGGGCAGGCATCTCCTTAGAGTATGGAAAACTGAAGACCCAATTGTGGAGATTCCCATAGGGTCACACTGTGTCTTATCCCTTCTTGCTCTGTCCCAGGAACCCAAGGTCCCTTCTGCTCCCATGGCTGTCCTCTGCCTCTGTCCCCTACATGCCCAATGTGACAGTAAACACTGTTTGGATCCAGAGGAAATTGGCTCTAATTAACCAGCCTCCAGATTATAGCTTGGAGAGCCAGGGAAAAGGATGGTTTGGGAGAGAATGAGGTACTCATTAGCATGGCAGCCAGGCCATCTTTCCTAGGCACTGTGTTCTCACTGCGCCCTCCTGCTGGTGTCTGCTGGAAGTATCTACAATGGACGGAGGTGGGTATCTAGATGTGGGAATTTATTATTTAATCTCTTTCTCTCTCTCTCTCTCTCTCTCTCTCTCTCTCTCTCTCTCTCTCTCTTGTGGTGTGCGTGTGTGTGTGTGTGTGTGTGTGTGTGTGTGTGTGTGTGTGTGTTTACATGTTCAGGCATGTGAATGCAAGTAAACCAGCCATCGCTTCTCACCCTGTTTAAGATAGGATCTCTTATTTTTCAGTACTGCATAAACCAGGCTCACTGGCCCAATAACTTTCAGAGATTCTCCTGTCTCTGCCTCTCATTCCCCCACAAAAACATGGGGAGTGCAGATATGTCCCATTTAACTGTCCTTATACAAGCCCTGGAAACCTGAATTTAAGTCCTCATGCAGCACAGTAGGTGATTTACCTGGAAACCCTCTCCAGCCCAAGTGTGAAGGTTTTGTGGCAGTCACATCATGCATCTGACTGAATCAAGTCTGTCCTGAGGAACTGTTTCGAGTGGCTTAGGACAGCCATTGGGGAGCAGGCTTGATGACCCTTGAGGACAGGAAAGATCAGTTGGTTATGTTTGAGGATTAGAAGGAAACAATACCTAATCCCAATTAAAACCACTAGCTCAGGAGCATGATTACTGCAGTTAGTTACCAGCATCACCATGGCTGCCACCACCTCCACCCCATTAACTTGCTTTCTGCCCACCACATGACCAACCATGATAATCATTATCACCATCACCATGGTTACTACCACCCATCTGACCATAGTTACATTGACAGTCCTATTATCACCACTCCTATCACCATAGTTACCAACAACAACATGGGCATTGTTACAGCTGTCACCATGGTTACTACCACCCAGACAAACATGAAAATCATCAGTGCTGTCACAATCACTGTGACTACCCTGCCACTGTAGTTATCATCATCATTATCACTGCAGCCATCACTATTACCAGGCATACCCCCCATCAGCATGGTTAGTTATTACCACCTACGAGGCTTCATTTATCACTGTTGCCATCACCATCCTCTGGCCTTTGGGTCTACTGTTACCACTCCATATATATCTATGAAGGCTGACCAAGAGATGATCCAGGAAGCTGCTTCATTCCCTCTGGTGGTTTCCATCTGTGAGAGGAGTTCCAATTAAGGGATGGAAATAGTGAGGTGGTGTTGACCCCTGGCTCCTCTGATGGTTACGAAACTATCTTCCCCTGTTGTCTTTTTGGGCTTTAGGAACCCTCTCTAACCTTTGCCTGGCAGTGCTCATGGCCACTGTCTCCTCTGAACCTTCCTAACCTACCTGTCTCCTACAAAAGTGCTCTATTGCAGTTCCCTGCATGCATCTGTTTAGAGCCTGTTTTTTTTAGGACCTGGACAAAGAATGCAGGATAAGGCACTGTTTTGTGATCCTAACCACCTCATAGAATCTGTAGGTTTCCCCTGGGGTTTAATGTGGGGGACTCTGAGGCTCTTTTTCTGCTGTTAGGCTTTCTAGATTTTAGAAGCAGCCTTGTCACCTCTGTATGAGAATGCCACTGAGAGACAAGGCTTGTTGATACTTATGCCTTTTTAGATCCAGCCTGTCCTGACACCGATGTCCATAGGCCTTCAAGATACATGGACCAGTCCAGGTGTTCTGGATTATACCAGCTATCTGGGTTTCTGTTACTTTCGGTAACAGGCCTTAGGGTAGCAGCTATCTAGAGGAGACCAGAAGGACAGAGTGAAGTGTCCCTCACTCTGGCTGCCTTTTCTGACTGGGCAGTGAGGGCTCAGAGAAGAAACAAGGTAGAACTCACTGCACTTTCTTACTCCAGCTCGGCCTTAAGAGGCCTTGAGGTCTTGGCTCAGGGCCCTGTTGTATTTCTGCACTGGAGCTGTTCACCACGACACAGGGCCAGCAGGGTGACACTTTCTATCTTGGATCCTAACCATGAGAACCCAAGACTGCTGTGGCTGCTAGAGTCTGGCCTTTCCTGGGTTTACTTAAGTCTGCTCAGGATGCCTCATACCTAGTAAGGGAAACTGTCAGGACTCGGGGAGAAATGCTAATGTTCTCTCAGAGGCCAAAGCCAAGGAGGCCCAAATCTAAGATGGGGCCAGCACAAGCAGGTAAAAGAACTCCAGGAACAGAAGCTGTGTGATGTGAGAAAGTCCTGGAGGCTACAAGGTCCAAGACATTTTGCACACTGTGGGCAGAGCTTCAAGATTGCATCTTTGTGGGTCTCAACCCATATAACAAGACGATGATACCCACAGCTCGGGTGGGAGCCTAATGATAATGGCCCTAGTTGCTTCTGCCTGTTCCAGAAGAGGAATGCCAGGCCCAATGGAAGTAGGCAGAAGGATAATGACCAGGGCATTGATTTATGGTCCTCAGACATTGGCTTTCAGGATAGAAAATCCCATAGGAACTTTGCTGTCTTGGTGAGCATTAGGGCAAGGCCACCTCGCCGTTTCCATTCCTCATCTAGAGTGGCCCAGACAGCTGAGATTTTTTTCTCTCCATGATTTCTACAAGCAGTCCACTTACTGGGCACCCAGTGCTCGCAGCGACTTGGCTTGTTTTATTCTGGTGGTGTCATGCATAAACATGCTGAATCTTCTTGGCTATGCATGAGTGTGTCCCAGGGAGTCTAAGAGGAGACATGATGGGGGCTAAGCTGCTGGCTTCACACAGCTCCGGAGTTTCAAATCGCTTTCACAGTTGGCAGCCGCCATCATCCCAAGACCACACTCAGCAAGTCCCTCCCAAGTAGAGGAGGCTGCAGTCCCAGTTCTGAAAAGCTCAGGTATCCCCAGCACTAGCCCTGAGACCTTGGCTTTGAACTTCCTGCTTCAAGAGGACCCGGCCATGCCTGTGGTTGTGAGGTTGCCTTTCCTACTCTGTGATCTAGGTTCTGGCGTGCAGCTCCTTGTTGGCACACTGCATGATGCTCACACCTTCATGTCCCTGGGTCCTAGAGACTGAGGCCTTCCCTGTGTGTCACAGACTGCTTCAAATAGGCAGTGTGGTCCAGGGTATGTCTTGCACCTCCCCATGGAAGGGGCATTTGAGTTGAGGTTTTCTAGATTTAGGGAGCTTCTGATGTGTAAAAAGGTGGGTATCAAATCACCCCTAGGAATGATCACTTGCTCAAGGCCAGCCTCTCCCAAGTCCTCCTGTGAAGAGCTCACCATACTCACTGCCACCATTCTGTAGGGCACGTAGGAAAGTAGACTCAGCTAGCTTCTTGAATTTGCTTTTTAAGGGAGTAGCTGGTCTTTGGGGGTCAGAGTGCTGGATGCTACACTGGGTGCTAATGGGAATGCACTGAGGAGGGAACATTTGGGCCTGGCCTTGAGTAATGAGGGGGAGTGAGCCATGCAGAGTTCTGGAGAAAATCTTGCCAGACTTGAACAGCAAGTGCAAAGGCCCTGGGGTGGATACACACCTGTGCTTATATAGGAGGCAGAACCAATAAGGTCCAAATGATAGAAAAATATACAATACCAGGGCTTTTAGGCTATGTTGAGCCTTGACAGTCAGCAACTGGCACTTGGTCCCAGGCTCCTGGAGCTCACCATGAGCTGGGATAGTGAGATGATCATTTCTACTTCCAGGAGGATGCTATGTGGGTCACATGGTCTGTTACAGGAGTTGAGACATACCGAGCCAGGCAGCAAGCACAGTACAGGGAGGAGTACATGGGCTGTCCCAAGACAGGTAGGAGCAGCTGGGGTCTATCTGGCCAAAGGCCAGCCCTGTTGTGGGCTTAGGAATCAAAGAGACCCAGTGAATAGGAGACAGAGAAACCAAAGGAGCCAGAAGCAAGGTGATACCAGGCCCAGAACAGCAGTGTGCTGGGTCCTGTTGGGGATTCAGTTCTCTCCTCTTCCAATGCCTCTACTCTCACTATGTGACCTGCCACCTCTCCCAACCAGACTGATGGCTCCCAGGTCCCATAGTATCCCCTTGGAGCCTCTGGGGTTGTCCCACAGTGAGTATCCAGCTCCCAAGGCTTTTGTGCATACATGAATGCATATGTATATATATATACTTGTATGCACAGTGCATCTGTTCACACATGCCTGCATGTGCTCCAGCATTTCCTATGCTGCTACTTTTGCACGACCCTCAGTCCCTCAGTGTAGCATCCTGTGCTGTTCAAGCTCCAATTACCACATGTTGTTAATTATGCAGAACTGTCAGCAATTTGTTTTTATGGAGTCAGGAAGCCCAGCGCCTCCAGCCACATTCGGCCCTCTGTCATCTGCAGTGAAATGCTGTTGTTTGGATCCTGGGATTTCTGCTCACCTTGGCCAGAGCTACTCTGTTGCCAGCTTATCAGCACCTTTCAACTCAGGTGCCAACTTTAGAGCTTGTGGAAGGGTATGGGAGGCTGGCAGCCAAGGACCTCGGAGTCAGTCAAGACCTTTGTGGTCATCACAACTGTGCTCAGCCACGTGACTGCCTCTAGCTCAGAGACCCTTGCCATGGGCCCCTGCATGGGCTGTTCCCTTGGATACTGCTGAGTGGGGCATCTGCTTCCTGAGCCCAGCTGCCATGCTTGGCAGCCTTGTTCAATGTCCCTATCCTGCTGTTTCTCAGATCGCCATGTGAGTGATCTCTTCCCTGGCTGACTGTCAGCATCTTGAATGTGGACTGCTCTGTCTGTTGTGAGACTATGCACAGTGGCAGTCCATAGGGGCTGTACATCAAGAACTCCTATACGTGGGTGGGATGGCCACCGAGAACAGTGAGTCACAGCTGCCTGAAGCGGAAATGCTATCTCAGAGTTTGCCGGAAGAGATGTACTCAACTTAGGAACAACCCAGTCCTACCAGGAACAGTCCCTCGGCCCTCACAGCTGGCCTGGTGGTCTAGGAAGAATGTCCATCTTTAAAATTTAAGTTTTATGACTGCCCAGATAAGTAACAGCAAATTAGAACTCAAGTCTTTTCCTGCTAAGACACATTACTGAAAGCTAGGGGCGTTGGTGGTTGGGGAGGGGTCATTGTTAGGCAGGCATCTGCTTATGCAAGATCTATAGATGTGGTTTGGAGGCCCTGTGAGGCTGAGTATCTGATGAGGCTTAGCCTGGCTCTAACTCAGAAGGGCTTTAGGGCCAGGGGACAGGCCAAGAGCAGAGACTAACAAGTCCTGGAGACCGTGTTCTCCCACACAGCTGAGGAGTCAGTCTTGCCTTTAGATCTGAGTTTTAATTTTAAGTTATGTTTTATTTTTAAAATATGTGTACGGATGCCTTCAGAGGCCAGAAGAGGGCCTCAGGTCCCCTGAAGCTGCAGTTACAGGTAGCTCTGAGCAATCTGACATGGACGTTAGGAACTGAATTCTAGTCTTCTGCAAAAGCCTCAAGCACTCTTAACCGCTGAACCATATCCTCAGCCTGTGATCTGCCTTTTAATAGTGTCTAACCCAGCTCCCTCCTTCCGGCCCGATGCTTCTTGACTTCATGGGCACCTATCAGATCTATTTGCTATTAAGCTCCCAATTTTTCCTGTGCCACTCCTGTGTTGTCTCCATCCTAGGTTAAAAGGCAATCCTCCTTCCTAAGGTCTTGGCCCTTGTCCCTCAAACCCCATTGATATCACTTTGCTAACATCACATATCAAGCCTCAGGCCAGTCCTGAGCACCATGTTGGTTTAGGTATTTTCAGGGCAAAGCACTGGAGCAGCGTTCCTTGCCTCACAAGCCAGGCCATCCCCAGCCCCATAGTCATCTATCTGTTCTCAGCCCATTCCACCCATGTATCCTGTATATGGACACACTCATGGAGAAACCAGCAGCTACTTACCCACCCACAGTGAGCATCTCAGCATCCTTCCTCTCTGTGTGATCACAGAACTCATTGTCCAAATTGGAGTACACTGAGAATATTATCACAAGCACTTTTCACAGATTACAGCCATTTCTGCCACAACTGTGGTCCCTCAGCTTATCCCACCAGAGCAGGCTGCCACTGCTTTTTTCTATCGCCTCTCTTGACTCTGGTTTCAGGTTGACAATCCCTGTGTCCACCAACACTGGTGTGTGTCCTCTTTCACCGGATATGAGATCTACTGAGGTTGTTTCCCAATCCAGTTGCCATGGCTGCTCCATCCAGCTGTCCCAGCTGCCACATGGTGGGAGTTACCTCTCCAACACTGAGTGACTTATATGATATGTCAACACAGTACCTAGGAGAACACAGGAACACCAGCAACGCCACTTTAATTACTCTTCTCAGATGAGGTAATGATCACTAATGTGTATCGGGTCCCATTAATTAACTCTCTGACTTTAATTAACTTCTTGCCTATTTCACCTGACATAATATATTATCACAAATGTCAACCTCCCAGAACATTTCCCTCTTGCAACAAAACAAGATGCACCCCAGAAACATTGTATTTTTGACAATGTACAGGAAGGAAGTCCTCTCCGGGAAGTGGACATGTTGCTGGTGGGACACAAAAGTGTCTAGCTAGATTACGGAGCTTTCTAACCATCTACTAAGAATTCATAATCATAATCAAATTTGTTCCTAATCACACTGCCGTGACTTCTCATAGCATTTAGACACATTACTAATGACAAACACCACCACAGTACACCTCACACAGCAGGGTGAGGGTTTAGAAATAAAATGCTCACCTGGAGGACTCCTTTAGAGCAAGCCAAGTGTGGGAGGTGGAGAGCATAGTCTTCCTTAGAGCAGGCTGGGCATGTGAGATGGGGGCAAGGACTCTCAGAAGCCTCTCCCTAGATGCTGTGTGTGTGTGTGTGTAGCCTAGACAATGTCAAAATGCTGACTGATGCTGCTTCAGATAACCTGGGCCTTCAGCATGGACCCTTTAAGAGCTTTGACACTTGGAGCTAGGGAAGCTGGTTTTCATGGTGGCAACTAGGGACATGCAAACTCCCTCTGTGGTTCCCTCTCCATGGCTGACTTATGCCGAAGGGCACTTCCTGACTGCCCTTGTCACACACACCCCCATCAAGCCTCTATTTCTAGTTATACCCATCTAAAACACCTGATTGGTCTAATTAAGAGATGACTGGCCAACAGCCAGGCAGTAGAAAGGATAGGTGGGACCGGTAGGCAGAGAGAATAAATAGGAGGAGTAATCTAGGGAAAACAAGAGTAAGGAGATAGGGCATCAGAGAGCAGTCACCCAGCTACACACATACACACACACACACACACAATCCTGGAACCAGCATTGTGAATTGGTCTGGGCTTCCCTTCCAGGGATAGGCAGGCTCCAGTCCTAATGTGTCTCTCTCACCTGGATTAGTGATGCAGGAACAGCTTGACCCCATGGCCAGCAGAGAGGGGTTCATCAATGTATTGCTGGGTCTAGCCTTTTTACCTGTGACAAGGGGACCAGGGGAGCCCAAGACTTGATCTCCCTGAGGGCTGGAAACGGGAATAGGAAGGGAAACCTCTATAGGTTCCTAAGTGGAGAGGCTAGCTTGTTGCAAATCACCATGAAAACACAGATTTGTCCCAGAGCAAATGTTCTGACCTTTAGTCAGTCTTCCTCCTGCAAAATGAAGAAATCCAACCTAGCTTTCCAAGCACCACACAGGGAAGTTATAGCTATCCTGGAATTGACCCCCACCCCACCCTTATTCCCATTTTAGAGTTCACAAAGACTTTTCTACTCATGAGTCCCCTTTGTCACAATGATATTTCAGGGAGTTAGTGATAGGTAAGGGCACTAAGTCATAGAAGCAGCAAACATTGTCCCATGTCTAATTTGTTACAGTAGTGGTCTAATTCTGAAGCTTTAGATTAGAACCTGTGCTCTACCCTGCCCAACATTCCCACCTTCTCTGCCGTTTGTGTCAAAGATGTGAGTGGCCAGGCAGAGAGTTGTGGCATGTTCAGGTGAAATTCCCAGTGAACCTGTCCGGTGGCCCTTGCCTGCAGCCGAAGGTAGCTGATTAGGCCCTGAGATGATTAGGGGCCATGCCCACTGGGGAGTGGTCATTAGTGTTTGGCTCCAGATGGACAGGGATTGCATAAATGGAGACTCACCATCTACAGCCCCTCCTGAAGCCCTCCCTCTGCTGCTGATCTGCCTCTCCCCTGCAGGTCAATGCAATCCAGAAGCAGAGCAACTGAATCAGGGTTCTGTCAGGCTGATGGATGAGTTGAATGGACTGGCATTTTGGCCAGGGTTCAGGGTAGTGAGGAGCCTCTCATGGAAAACACACCCGTCACCACTCTCAAGTTAGTGGACTCTGAGGACTTGTTATCACTTACGATGTCTTTGTTGTCCACTTAGCATTTGCTGGGAACAGACATGGGTTCCGTCCTTAGAGTTTGGAGTCTGGTAGGAAAACAGACAGCAGCTGGCTTGTGAGAAGGGACCCGAACAGGCTTTGTATACCAGCAGGGTAGAGATGCTCCCACCCATAGGTGTCTGCTTCAGGTGAGGGTTGGGTATGCCAGGCCTGTGTGGGTGTCCTGAAAATGCTTGAGACTCTCAGCAGGACCAAGGGCCCAGCGTCAACTCTTCTTATACAAACAAGAACTACAGATGCTTGGCCATGAGGAGGAAGCTCCTGTAGGTGACATGTCTGCCCTGAGCCCTGCTGGGGATGTATGGCCTTCTCCTAGATCCTTGGAAAACCCCTAAAATAGCCACATGGTGGGTGGTAGGGTAGTATGGATCAGGCCTAGGGCCACCTCTGAAGACTGCACAGCCATGTGTCTCTGTCTGGCATCATTTGTCACTGCTTCAGCCTATGATCTAAGTGCTACTTACCCCTTCACATGCCAAAATTGTGTTACTCTGGCTGTTGGGGGGCCTTTGGGAGGTTCTGACCTTAAGGAAAGGGCCTGTCCCCTACAAAGGAACTGCAGAGAACTGACTAGACCAGCAGCTAGAGTGTTCCTTGTGCTAAATGCTGGAGAGTGAAGGAAACTGCAGTTTGCTGTCTACACAGCAAGTTGGGCTTAGGACTGCATCTATCTATCTATCCATCTATCTATGTATTTATTTATTGATTGATTGTGGAACTCTTTTACAGAGAGTTCCAGAGCTGCAGCTTGCCCAGGTTGCATACCTCTTGTCACTATGCAGGATAGTGCATTCATTTAAAGAGAGAGAGAGATAGAGAAAGAGAAAGAGAGAGAGAGAGGCAGGGGGAAGCTGGGGCAGGTCATCCACAAATCATGCACTACAAAACAGCACCCACCCCCAACAGCAATCCGATTTGTTCGGCTGAGAAGTTGAGACTCAGTTTATACCTGCTGGCAAGCATTTTAGGGACTTGTTTCCAGGCCTAGGTACGTGTGACATGGCCCCACATACTCCAAAGGCTTCTTCTTTTATATTCCCTGCCCCCTTTCCATCCTGCTAGCTCTCACTGTGTCCTATGTGATAGACCAGGGAAGCTTGGGCTTAGAATGGCTGGCATATGCCAGGCTTTCTTTCACGGTAAGGACAGGTGCTGACCCTGTTGCTGTATTCAGCAGAGAAGCCAGGTCATCTTGGAGAGAGTCAGGAACGCTTCCTGGAGGAGGTGGCACTGCGGCTGAGCAGATGTCCAGGTGAGAGGGGATGAGAGAGGGCACAGCACAGGCAGGAAGGGGCAGGAAGATCCTGGTGACAAGTGGCAGGAACTCTGATGGTGGTGGGAAGAGCATCCAGAGACTGGGGAGATGAGGCCACTTAGGGGAGGCCCTGGAACCCTGCATGGGAGCTTAGATCTGATTTGGAAGATGATGACAAAGGGCTCAGAGAGTAGGCCTTCCTCCTCCTCCTCCTCTTCCTCCTCCTCCTCCCTCTTCTCTGTCTGTGTGGTGCATATGCAAGTGGATGAGTTCATGTACCTCCATGTGGAGGCCAGAGGAAGTCACTAGGGCCTTGCCTCTATTGTTCTCCACATTATTTTTGGAGACAAGGGCTTTCACTGCACCTGAAGCTCTCTGCTTTGCCTCAGCTGTCTCTACCCTCCAATGCTGGCCTTATAGGCATGCGTATCCATGCTGGGCCTTTATGTAGGTGCCTGGGATTTAAACATACTCTTGCTTGTGCAGAAAGCTCTCTTACCCATTGAGATCTTTCTCGGCCCTGGGATCTTTCTTCTTAACCCTCATGACCTCCATACCTAATACAGTTCTCAGACACACCAGAAACTCAATTAATATCCATTTAATGGATGGATGGGTGACTGGATGTTGGGTGGATGAGAAACAGATAATAAATGAGGATGAGAGCTGGGGTATGGATGGATCCATGGGTGATAGATGGGAAGATGTGGGGATAGATGGTTAGAAGGACTATTGATGGGCAGGGTGAGAGAGAGGATGTGTGGGCAGTGTGTATGGTGGATGGGTGAGTGGCTGATATATGGCAGGTGAGTGAGTGCATTGTAATAGCTGAGGGAGGGGAAGGACATGGGTCTTCTTCACCTGCAATTCCCAGAGCCATGTGCCGGAGGGCAGGGCAGTTCTCTCATGGCTGTGCCCTTTCTTACAGGGAGCCCTGGGTGCTGGAGCTTGTTCAGCTGTATCCCCCTCACCACTATGCTGTGACATGTACTCATTTAAAGTGTCCAAGTCTTTGTCACTTATGAGGATAGGAAGAAGGAGAGGAGGAAGAGGTGTGGAATTTGAACAAATCATGGCTGGGCTTTAGTTGAAGAACTGTCTGGTGTAATTGCCAGCCCTGGCCCATCCATGGGTCTGTCTCTGTCTCCTAGAAGCCCTATCTCAGTGCTGATTCAGGGTTTAAGTCAGATTGTTTCCCATTTCCTGAGGTTCCACTGTTGACATGAGGCATACTTGTAGCCGCCCAGGGACAGGTGCTCAGTGTTCCCAGGTCACACAGAGGCAGAACAGGGTCACCACCATTCTTTCAGGAAAGAAGAATAGCTGTGAAATTGGCTTTAAAGGTCCCCAGAAGAGGAACGGGATAAGGGAGTTGGCTGTAGGTGTGGCCCTACTAAAGTGCTGGGAGCCTTGGCATGGTGCCTTGCTTCCAAGGCCCCTGAAGCCCATGACTAGTCATGCCCACAGCTGATAATGTCTCTGGCTTATCACTGTGGCTTCACCAAAGAGAGTGAGGCTGTGGGCAGCTGGATCCCAAGTGGAAGCAAGGATCAGGTAGTATAGAGCTGGACAGCCAAGGGTGATGTGGAAGGTCATCAGAGCTTTACACCCTAGCGCTCTGGCAACCAAAGCATCCACCCATGGGATCCCTGCCATTTCATGCCTCTGGGGCCTCCTGGTGAGCCAGAGGCCTTCATGCCAGGAATGAGGCCCTTGAGTTGGTTAAGTGCCTAGCTAATAGCCCAAAGACTTCCAGGGTTGAGTGGCCTGGTGGTGCTCTAACCTCCTCCTAGAGCTCCTGACCTGCTCATATGCTATTACGGTAGAGACAGTCACAGACCAGGTGGACTCTGAAGTGCTCCCCTTATCAAGTGCTCCCTTTATGAGGTTCTCCCCTTATAAAGTGCTCCACTTATGAGGTGCTCCCCTAGTGCGTCAGAAGAAGCCAATCCTGTGACAGTCAAATCTGGATTCTGGATTCCAGAATTGGAAGATAAGTTCATCATGTCTTTATCACCTGGGTATGGTTCCATCCTGGCAGCTCCAAAAGACTAACACCCCCCCCCAACCAGATGACTCAGCCCCGCTGAAGCATGAAGCCCTGTGCTACACTATCCTCTTCCATTTTTGTTCTGTGACCAACAGGATGACTGCCACCATGCCACGCTCATCATCAAAACCATCATTACGTCCCTGTGTCTCTCTCAGGGCATCCTATATCTCACAAAATCTTTACACAATTCCAAGGCAGCAGGGGGTCTGGGCCCATTATTTCCTGTTATCTCTCTCCCCAAGAGACTCATGATCCTGTTTAAAGGGCCACAAAGAGTTCTCTTTGGCCTCCTACCCTGTCTCTACCTGCTGTCTCTCTTCCTGCTTTGGAAAGTACTGAAAATGCTCTCTGGCCGCATCTGTGTGGGCACTGGACACTGGCAGAGACTTTGCAAGGAGAAGGCGGCATCCCATTTGTCTAGTCAAGTCATTCCCTTTGTTTGCAAAGAAGATACATGCCCAGATGTGACAGCACAATCTCTCTCTCACAACGGCTTTCGTGGATCCCCAGATAAGCTTCAGATTGTGGCTCCTGCCGTCTCTCTCTATCTGGCTTTATTTTGCCATAATAGAGGGGACGTTGCAGCTGGTAATGACCCGTGACAGCTGCTATACTGATATTCACAGTCTTCTGCAGAGAGAGAGAGAGAGGAAAAGAAATAAACTCTTGATAAAAAGTCTGATTGAAGATTAATAGTCATCAGCTGACAGTTCACAATGAAACAGGCTGCAGAGCCGAGATGCTGAGCTGGTACCCAGGAGGGACCACAGAGTTCATTGGGGCTGAGGGAGAGCTTGGTGCTCCAGTGGCTGTTACAGGCACCTTGGCCAGGGTGCTCAAAGATTTCTGGTGTAGAAAAAGCAGATGGAAATTGTTTTGAGTCTATTTATTTATTTAAATGGCACCATGTTCCAGGATGGATTTTAAAAGGCTTAGAAATTGCTTTGTATAGAAGCCTGGATAATCCCTGTGATTGTCCCAGGCGAGTGTAGAGTGTAGCTTCTACAGTGGCTGCTTGGTGGGAGGGGCTGTGGATAATCAGGAACCAGGAGTCACTACATTTCAGTGACTAGCCCCATGTTGGGAGGTAACCGGGAGGCAGAGCCAGGACTGAAGTCATTTGTTCACTCATTCATTCATTCATCCTTTTATTTGTTTGTTTGATCATGTATAGTCACACATCTTGCCTAAGCTTTCATTTACCTGAAGAAAGTAAGAATAGTTTGAACTTGGAAGAAGTTATCATTTGCACAGGCATCACAGGTTGTGTCCAGTATCTACACGATCAGCTTCCTCCAGCTACCTTGAGGACTAAGAAGGACACACAGGAAGCTGTGCCTGGAAGAGTTAAAGACTCAAACCACAGTGGTAGGTGCCTCTAGACCACAGAAGATGGGTCACATCTATTTAGCCAATAGAAATGCCTCTGAGTGGAAAGGGAGATGACCTTGGTTGGGAGGGGGGCTGTAGTGGTAGCATCTGGTGGGCACAACAGCAAGCCTTATATGATGGCTGTGTGGGGCACAGCCGGGGGGTGCCTGTGAGTCATATTATATGTAATAGGACTGTGTGAACAGCAGAGTCAGCCGGTGTAGCTTCCCTGTGGCTGCCCTGACAAATGATCTCAAAGCTAGTGGTTTACAGGAACTTTGGCTCACATCACCCTGGAGGCTGAAAGTCTAAACTCAAGGGTCGGTAGTCCAACCCTCTCTAGCTCTGGGCACCCATCCAGCCTCTGTTCCCACCTGATCGTGGTACTAAGCGATGCTTTAAATTCAGGGTTCTCAGCTCAGGTCCTCAATAACATCAACAAAGACCATTTTCCAATCTGGCTGCTTTTGGAGAATCCAGAATTAAGGATATTGCTCCTGCCAGTACAAACTGCAAAACAGCTAGATAAATGAAAATAGAGTCAGTAAAAATGCATAGTGAATAACTAGATGTGGTAGCACAAACCATCCATCCTAGTACTCAGAGGCAGAGGCTAGTATTTCTATGAATTTGAGCCCAGCCTGGTCTATGTAGTGATTTCCAGGCCAGTCAAGACTGCATAATGATACCCTGTCTCAAAACAAAACAAAAAAATAAATAAGAACAGTTTACAAAAACATAGTTTTGCTACGTCCATAGCCTGTCTTCCTGATGGAGCTTTCGGGGATGTGTGAGGAGTGGCATTTATCTGGAAGGGGTTCATGTCAATCACAGAGTAGAGACCAGCAAGAGATCCATGGCTAGTTTGCAGGATCTTGTGTGGACACTTTCTACAACAATGGAGGGACTTGCATGCCTAGGTCTCTACCTTGCAGATTTTCCATGTATGTATGTGTGTGTGTGTGTGTGTGTGTGTGTGTGTGTGTATATGCATACAAAAGTGTTCATGACCCCAAAGACACAAGTTCAAATTATCAGTTTAGTGAAAGACGTTCACATTGAGAGATAGAGGAAGCTTCCTCTACAGTAGGTTAGGAAGATGAGTCTCAGAGAGACTGAGTGAGGCCCTTAAGTGTCCCTGTGGGCATCAGGCACCTGGGAGGCTGTAGCTGCTGCCTCTGACTGCAGGCAGGGTTTGCTGTACCCCTCTGTCTCTTGCATCTTCAGACACTTTGCTGCTTCTTTGTTCTGTTTTATGTATCTTCATAAGCTGCCTTAAATCCTTTTTGAACAAGGCAGGACATAACTAGATAAATAAATAAAGCCCCCATGCTGCAAATTTCAAAGCGTCTTTCCCAGAGCCCTGTTCATTCCAGGAGAGAGCCATTCATAACCACTGACAACTCACTGTCCAGGCCTGGGTGCTTCTTGGCTCAGAAAAATGAGCTTGTTTGGGAGCTAGTTTCATTGACATTTACAATGTGACTTCCAGGCCCTCCCACAATGCTGCCAGAAGGCAGGCAGATCCTGTTCTGTCCCTGTCCTACAGAGGATCCATGGAACAGAGTGAGAAAGGGCAGCATGGCCTTTGCCTCAGGCTCGGCCCACGGGAAGTTGCAAGGGCTAGAAAGGCAGCCAGCTCCGGGCGGGGCTCACATGTAGGTAAAAGAACCCAAGTGTGCCCAGCCCAGCACAACTAGTGATTCTTGAGGACCTGCTCTATCATAGTGCTCAAACACACACACAGAGCTTTGTGAAGACAAATGCTGTGTATTGCTGAAAAGCAATCACCTGCCTCAATCTGAAGAAAAGGGATTTAGTGCTGTGTATGTGCTTGGCACCACACACCTGTTCTGTGCTCTATGCTGGGCTAGCAGGATCCCCAAGGCAGAGAAGGCTTCAGCAAGTGTTCATTCACTCTTGACTGAGCAGTGGAGAAGACACATGGTAGAGTAGAGCCTGGACTCAAAGGTGAGAAGTTTGTCTCCTCATCAAATAGATAAAGATATGTGTGTGCATGTTCTGTGTACAAATGTGTGTGTTTATAAATGTGCATGCATGTAGTCTTGTGTATATGTGTGTCTGTATGTAAGTATTCATGCCTGTGTACATATGCACACTTGTTTTCTGTGTATATGCATGTATGTACATGTGTGTTTTGATATGGTACTTATACATGTAGTATCCACAAGTGTGTACATGTATATAGGTGTGGTACATACACATGTGGATACAAGTGTACATCTGTATGATGTGTGTGTATGTGTTAGAAAGGTGTGTGTATGTAAGCACTGAGTGATATGCATTGAGGTACATAAGCATGTGTGTGGGTTGTGTGTGTTCTGGATGCACATGTGTGTTGTGTATCTGTGCTTCTGTAAATGCACATGTGTTTTGGGATTTTGACTCATCATCAGAGTTGCATCCTTTTGGCCCTCAACCAGATGTTGTTGGTGCTTCAGACATAAAATGGTTGCCAGCTCTGAGTGTGATTGTGTGAATGCAATGGATGTGTGTGACCTACATATAGTTGTAGTTCTACTATGATTGTGGATGTCTGCCCCTCTCTCCTGGCCCACACAGGCCTGGTGGGCTGTATTTCAGAGGCAGGAGAATCCTCAAATAAATTGTGTGTCTAGGGCCACTGTGATGAATGTGGCTCCTCCTCACCAGTCCTGATGTTAGAATTAGCACCTTCATCTTGGATAAGTGATAGAGGTAACTGTGTGGCTGTAGCAGGCTTGGCCACTGTATTTTATATGTGACTTCACAATTTATTACAGAGAGCCCCCATACTTCAGCATCAAAGACTTCTGTTTCATAGTTCAGAGTCACATGGCTTCCTTGTCATGCCTGGGGCACCGGGTTGAAGGGATAGGATTCCTGAACACATAAGGCACATGGATTGGATGAGAGCCATTGATGGAGGAACTGGGGAGATGGATGGGTATGGTGGATGCAGGGTTGTGGCCAGTCAGCTGCCCACTTGACCTTGATGGAGAAATTCTTAGCTCTCAGACAGAACACTGGTCTTGGCCCATTCTGGTCTTTTGCCAATGTCTCTGTCCCTCAGTTTCCTTACCCACAACATGGCATCATAGCAATGGCTCCCATCTTGTCCATCTTGTGCTTTACTGAAGCAAGTATAAACCACACAGAACTGACATGATTGACAGAAGCCACGATTTCTCTCCAGTGTTATTTTATGCAGAACAAAGGTGACAATTTAAACCCCCACATGCCCATTCTAATCTCACTGGAAATTAACGGATGACTCAGCAGACAACTGAAGTCGGTTCTATTTCCTGACCTGATGCTTAGGTGGGCAGACTTGGGAAGAACCCCCCACCATGACCTTCCCTCTCATCTAGCATGGCTTTATTATTTGGGGGTTCATTATACAGGGGCAGTTTGCATTCTTCAGTTGGATGAAAAACCCTGGGAACTTCAGCAGGCATTTGTCCAACTTTATCCTCAGCTTCTTCTCTGCTGCTCTGCTCAGGCCACAGCCAGCTCGTCCCTGGATACTTCTTGTGGTGTTCTTACATGTGATGACCATGTAAAAATACTGCCTGTCTGGGGCCCCAAGCTAGGAGAGAGCTGTTGTTGACCTTCTTCTGGTCTCTACACCAGCAGATATGGCTGGCAAACTTGTGGATGACGTTACTCTGAGACTCAGGTAGAAGAGAAGTATGTGATGGGCTAGGCTGGTGCTAGGTCAAGCTTGGCCACTGCTGTATGGCACAGCTTTGGGATCATTGGGCCTTGGTACCCTTACTTGTCAGTGTGGCACTGAGTCTTATCACCTTGCTCACACCATATATATATATATATATATAATATATATATATATACACATACATACATACATATGTGTATGTGTTTGTGTACCTAGGATGTAACCCTCTGCCTTTTGTTGTTAATAAGTCTGCAGAAGAAATTAGTCCAGAAAGGCAATGCATATCCTCATCCAGTCATTGATGTCTAAGGTAGAGACATGGGTTCAGAGATCCTGGGGGTGTGGAGAGGTCATATGTGAAGATGCTACAAAGAATGAAGTTGTAAGTCTGTCAACTAAGGGACTCCAGGGTGGCTGGTGGCCCCAGAAACCAGGAGGTCATCTCAGCATCACCTGAAGGAGCTGTTGTCCATCCCTCAGTCTGGAGGTCTGCTTCCAGGTAGACATGAGAGCAGCCTCCACTGTTACACTGTGGTCCAGCTGGGATAAGGTGGAAGCCCTACTCCTCTCTCTCCCCAGACCCTGTCCCCTCAAATCCCACCAAACACAGCTCTTCCCCCAGAGATGATCAAGACCCTCCACGGGGTATATAAACTGCACCCCAGAAAACAGATGGTCTCTTCCCCATCTCCTTGGGGGAGGGGGCTGGAAGATTATCCGGGAGCACTTTACCCTTTAAACCTGGACTTTTTCTTAATTCTGTTTGATTTGATCTCATTTGGATGCTGTGTCAGAGGAGAGGCTGATGGGGGTGCAGAAACTTTTCAAACAGTTTTGTTATACAGCACAAGACCATGAGGCTTGGTCTCCTGGGGTCTCCAGGAGAGGGGCAAGATAAGGCAGGTAGTGAGCTTCTGGGTCCAATGTTACAAACCCTGATTCAAGCACAGGGGGCTTGTAGCAGCAGGGTCCAATAGTGCATTCTATCCTGACACTCTGCTGCTGAGAACAAGGACCTCTTGTTCTGTAGAGCCCGTCACTCTGGAGGTAGAGATACCCTGATTTCCCTTCCTAAGGGCCATTTTCCAAGAGACCAACAGAGGGTACTGCCCCCCTTCTTCTAATGTGTCTCACAGGCATTTGGCGGTGGCATTTGGCCACGATTGATCATTCAATCATATACAAGTTTTCTCTGGGTTAGATTTAATATAGGCGCAAGTAAAAAGGAGCCTCTCACAATCTAGTGGGATCGTGGAAATGAAAGCGAGTGACCTTTTATAAAGTGCCAAGTGCAGAACATGAAATACACATGAGGCTGGAGGGAGGAGGGGCAGTTGGGTTGAGTAGTAGGCAGCTTCGTGGGGGAGGGGACACTGAACCACCAGGACAGGGAGGTTTGTGCTGAGAACCAACCTCTCATGAAGAGGGTGACAGCAGTTAGTCATTCAGGGGTTCTGTATACAGGGCACTTGCCCTAAGAACAGGCATCAGAGATGGAGACAGGTGGCAGGGACAGAGGCAGAGACCAGGGATCAGAGCATATTATGGGACTGGGGGGTGTTGCTTTTGCTGCTGCATCTAATCAGCTAGCAGTGCCCAGCATCAGAAACAGAAGGAGCAGCAATGCTGGTGGGTGCCAGGCTTGTGCAGATAGTGTCTCACAAGGTGGCTTTCTGACCCTTAGTAACCTTACCACCACCCTACTTACATCCAAGCCTGGGTGGATGAGGAGCTTTGAAACATTTTAAACAGTGGTCACAGGGGCCTGGGTGCAGCCTCATTTACATTTTAGGGAGAAACAACAGGGATGTTATAAATGGTACAAGAGTCAAGAAGAAGGTGGGGCGCCTTTAGAGGACGACACCACTGTCCTGGAGAGGAGAACAGGTGGATTTGAGAAGGGAGGAAGCAGAACATTGTCTGGGCTGTTCATACACATGTACATGCCAAGACCATGAGATGAGATGGATGCTTGACAGTATCTGTTGAGAAAGTGAATATTGTGTGTTCTCCTTCCTCCTTCTCTTCCTCCTGCCCCTCTTCCATCCCCTCCTCCTTTTTAGAAAGAATCTCCGCTGTGTAGCCCAGGCAAACCTTATGTCTGAGATCATCCTGTCTTGGTCTCCTTAGTGCTGAAATTACAGGCACCCCCATGTCCTCTTGGCTTGTCTGGCTACCTCAGCTCCTGTGTTTGCTGTCTCTTACTTCACTGTCATTCTGGCCTTCCTCCTCCCTCTCTGAAGACCCTGATTGTCTCAGCCAGTCTCTCATCATTCTCTATGGTGGGCCAAACTTGCTTCTTACAGGGTTTGGTTTCTAGTTTGGATTCTATTGGCACCTCCTTCTGTGACAGTAAGAATGATCCACAGACCTCAACAAATGTCCATTGAGGCCTGACATGGGCCCTAGCTTGAGACTAATAATTTGGGGATAGAAATACTAGGTCAGCACCAGGGGTTGTCAGCTGTGCATCACTAATGAGCAAAGCCTGTCCCTGTGGCCATCCATGGACCAGGACCTGGTAGGGATATAAATTATAGCTCCAAGACTTGGCATGTCCTGATATATGGATAGTTCCAAATGACATTGGATGTGCCTCACTGATTCCCAAAGCCTAAAATGGACTGGATAAGGATTTTATTTTTATTATTTTCATGATCAGATATATGTTTTTAATTCTACCAAAGTATCATATGTCCTGTAATGCAACTTACTTCTTGCCCTGACCTTGGAGAGTGAGCACAGCCCAGCAGACATATACATAAGCAAATTAGGAACAGTACTTATGCTTCAGAGCTGAATCCCTGTGCCATCCTTGGTCCCATTTTGATTTTAAATTGTGCTACCCCCTGCAAGGGCTCAAGTGTGCTTGGCTGGGAGAATCTGGGGAAGGGGACCTGCTGGCAAGATGTCTTGGTATCATGTGGAGAGCCTGGAAACATCCTCACCGGAAGAAGTCTGAACCCCCTGGATGGAGGGAAGATGCTCTGGGGAAGCATTCGGGAGCTTCTTCTAGGCGCAGACAGAATTCTCAAGTGCTGGGGTGACATTAGCAGGTTTGGGAAAACCGCCTTGGGGGATTCTTTTTCAATCCCCTAAGCAGAAGGTAACATTTACTCATTGAATTCAGGTTAAATTACCATATTAATTATTCAACAAACTTAATGCCATCAAGCCAGAACCTGGGTACCGGATCCAAGGGGAACCAGAAACAAAATCAATGGGTCCAAAGACATTGGCTACTAATGAATAATTGACTCTTCAACCTTGAAATCTGATGGTACAAGAGCAAACAGCTTGTAAAGCTATCCAGAGAACACAATGGAAAGACAGACAGACATGCAGATGGGGAAATAGAGAGATAAAAAGACACAGGTGGACAGACAAACAATGAGCAGACAGATGGACAGACACACATATATACATGTAGATGAATGGATAGATGGACAGGCAGATGGATCTGGGTAATTCCAGTTATGTTTGTGTCCTGATTCCCCCCACTTTTATGACCATCATCCTGTGCCCAGCGTCACAGCATTAATCCAATTTAAAATGGCTACAATTTCTCGCGTCTTTCAGCATGACCTGTGGAAGGGCTGGCTCCAGCGTACCCAGCACAGGTTTTAACTCGCCTATTTATATCCAAATCAATTCTAAGTGGGTTGCAAGCCTCGCTTAATCGAATCTGTCGTCCTTCATACACAAAGATGAGACACCTGACCCCTGTCCTTGGAGGAGGCTGGGTCTCCCCAGGGAGTCCAATGCCTTCTGCTCCTGGTCAAGGAGCTGAAGGGAGCGTGGAGGAATGTTCAGCTTAGAGTCGCTGAGGAAGCATGCTGAGTCCTCTGCCCTTCCCTGACCATTGGCAAGCTTATGAATTGACCATAGTGTCCAGGGCCAGTCTGTCCTGAGTATCCCGTGTCCTGGTGTGTGGTGTCCAATGGCCCTTACCTTTGGTAGTGACACCACCTTTGGGAAGAGTGAGATCCCACCCAGCAATGCCTGGAGGGAGGAACACCTGCTGTGGTACAAGCTGAATAAGCAATACTGGCTTATCAGAGAGACTGTTTATCTCCCATAGGCTAGACAGTCCTGGCCTACAGTAGCCAGCTCTGGAAGCCACTTGGGAACTCTGAGCTCTGGGGTCTCAGAAGCCCCAGGAAGTCTATCTGCACCCTTCTCTGGTTCTCCAGTTTTCTGAGTTCTTATTCATTCTGAAGGGCAGGAGTTTTCTAAAGGGGAAAACTTACTTATTTCTCCACCAGGCCAGGGTCCTGGTAATGGTTTCTCAGTTCAGAGATAAACGCTTGGCTCA
This sequence comes from Sigmodon hispidus, assembly GCA_004025045.1. NCBI lineage: Eukaryota > Metazoa > Chordata > Mammalia > Rodentia > Cricetidae > Sigmodon > Sigmodon hispidus. The sequence goes on along the minus strand of PVIH01009969.1, from coordinate 13,520 downwards.
CTGTCCTTTGTGGTGGCCTCTATATCCCATTATGCTCCACACAGATCTCCCACGTGCTGCAATGAGATGAAGCAGTGACCTGTGACCTCACGCCCTTGTGGTCACAAAGGGTTGTGCAAGTGCCTTTTGTTCTGGGTTGGTTTCTCACAGCCTTGACCTCTTCCATGTTCTTCCCCTTTTCCTGCTTCCCTCATACTCTCTTTTGACAGTTCTCTGAGTTTGTGTTAAGCACAGAACTGGTCTCTGGGGGACAAGGTGTGACCATTGGTGGAGCCCTTACCTAGGACCTAAGACTGCCTGGTGTTATAGGGCCCAGACTCATGCATACCAGGCTGTGGAAAGGGCTGGACACATCCTGTCTTGGTCTCCACTTATTCCAACTCCGCCCTCATCACTTCTTCCTCAGGCCATCCTGAGGTACCATCCTCTGTTCTAATGGGTATAGAGAACTGGAACTATGACATTTGTAACTTCAGGAATAGTCAAGTATGTACTTGGGATGCAGAGTTTTGGGTTCAAAGCCCAAGTCTGCCAGGATTCTGCATGGTCTCCTGGCAGGCCTCTCTTACATCCTTCCTACCTATAAAGTGAGGGCAGCTAGCAACCAACTATAGCCTGGGCTCCAGAGATGTATGGGGATCAACTGATGTCAGTAGTGATAATGATAAAACCTACAGATGACAATTCCCCTAGCAATAAGGCTCTACCAAGCTAATGAATGCTGAACTTCTCACCAATAGTTTGTGGTCATATTAGACCTGATGTGTCCTGTGGCAATCTGAGACCAGCACCTTAGCATCGGGAGGTGATGGGCAGATCTGGAGATCTGGGAGGAGTCTCCTCCCCTGGGCTCATTCTGACTAAGCAAAGGCTTACTGGGTCTTCACCTCCTCCTGTTTGGTAGTTTCCAGATGCCCTGGTCCATTTCTGTAGGGAACCATGATGGAATCACCCAGCCAGGACAGTGTAAGTTGTGCACATGGAGGGAGTACATAGCGAAATGAGAGAGAGATTGACTAGAAGTTAGGGAGCTTGAATCTGCAGTATGGGACAGCCCACCTTGCCCTGCCTCAGGGCTTGAATGGGTAGCTGTGTTTCCAGTGTGGGGGACCGAGCAGCTTGCAGAAACAGTAGGCCTGGAATACTACCTGTCTACTAGGTCAGGATCTTAATCAACTACAGTGGGCAAGAGACCACTATTTAATACAGCTTAGCCCTCTGCAGCCCCTTCTTATACTATGACCCTTAAAGCAGAGCCTCCAGGGAATACAAAACTTGACATTTTCCCCCTTGCCCTGGTTTCAGGAAGAGGAGTGAGCAGCAGAGGGTGCTGGGAGTGTGTAGTTCCCTGAGAGGAAGCAGGAGTCAGGGAGCTTGTACTGTATGGCCCCAGGAAGAAGGTTGCAGTCCCATCCCTACACCCCCATACACACTTGCGACACATAGGCTCCTGCACTATGGGGACTATCTGAGTATAGTGCTTCTATCTCAGGACAGGTTTATACATGCAAGGACATCTATCTGCAAGTTCTTCTTTCTTCTCAGCATCAGCCCTAGTAGCCAGCCAGAGTTCCTATGTACCCAACCCCCAACAAGCTGCCCTCCCTCCTGGATATGCATTGAGTAACACCACTGACCTTTGCAGGCATGAGCAGGTGAAGAACACTAAGTAACTGAAGTGGTACAAGGCAGGACCCCCTCTTGTTCAGGCCTGAGGCAGCAGCTGTGTCTGGCAAACCCCCATCCTCACCCCAAGCAATGGATATAGACAAGGGTATGGGGCAGTAGAAACACAGGAGGGAAGCACCTGGATCCTGGATCAATCACTTTCAGAAAGCTGCTACTGGCAGCTTGTTTTGAACTGCTCAGTAGAAGGAAATCAGTTTCACCACTGAACTGTTGAGCGCTGTGGATCCACCACAATGCATGCCAGCCTGTTCTGCCGAGGTTGTCCTTGGAATCCTCATCATCCTCTACATTGAACAGAGAGCTGGTTAGAATGAGGAGTGCTGGCCATGGACTTGTTGTAACAGTGCTGCTCATTTCCTGTGTGGTGTGATACTCTGTGGCTCCACCATAGCCACAGTGAATGCTGTTATATCCATTATACAGACAAAGAAACTGAGTCACAGAGGTTTCAGTAACTACCAGCTGGTACCAGGGGCTGTAGTGGAGCTGAGATAATCTCTATCCACTTCAAAATGTGTCCTCAGACTTTGCTGGAGTCCTGTCTATAGCCTTTTCTCTAAAATGCACCCATAAGCTGGTCCACATAGCTGCACTGGGTGGGGTTATTAATAAACATGGCAGAGCCAAGAGGCCTTACAGTTAGATAGTGGGAAGACAGTGACATAGACAATCCTAGAATGTAGACTGCATTGCCAGTCCTAAAGGGCAACAGGACACCATGTGAGCTGCTAAGGACCTGGAGTGACATTCATCCTTGGGATGGGGACACAGCCTGAGGAGCTGTCAGGTGCGGAACAGCTAGGTACAATTTGGTTCTTGGGGTTAGGAGAGCATTCCTTGCAGAAGGGACTGGCACAGTGAGACTATCTTGCTGACATAGCATACTCTTTAAAGCTATCCTCCTCCTGGGTATCCTTCTGTACCCTGACCTCTGAGCACTGAGCTCAGCCCCTTGAACAAGGGCTAAGATGGTGAGGTCAGGCACAAGAGGAAATGGCACAATGGAGGGCAGCTGTGTTTCCTGTTCCAGGGATGCAGCTAGATCCTAAACAGACCCCATTCTGCCTTGGATATAGGCAGAAAACAATGTGGCTCAGGCAGGCCAGGCTGCTCACAGCCCCAGGAAGTGGTAATGCCTTCAGTCTGCTCAGCCATAGGTGGGATGAGAAAGGATCAAGGTCATCCTGAGCCTTAGCTCACTCACTGTGGGCCTTTCTTTTTCCTGGGAGTTGTGCTGGGGGCCCATGTGATGATGTCTGTAGTTATAGCACATTGCATAGCACAAAGTGGCTCTCTCCAGCTGCTGGCCCCCTTCCCTCCCCCCTGCCCTTGGTATTTCTGAACACCTGGGCCAATTGGGCTTTAGTCTGGGGCAGTGGCTTAAGGACAATCAATGGCTCCAGTAATTGCTACTTCCCAGCCAGGGCAGTGATGAATGGAGCCAACACCAGCACCATGCAGTTCTGGGATCAATATAGTAATATCTTCATACACAAGAGGATGGTGAGGGAAGCAAGCAGGTTCTTGTGGACATCCCTGGGATTCCATGGAGCTGGAGGCTTGGCTTCCGGAATGCTGGGTGTGTTGAACTCAGAGGAGCCAGGCTATGGATAGGAAGAGGTGGTTCTCACAGCCCTTGGGATCCCGGGGCGGGGATGGGGTGTGGGGGATGGAGGGCATGAAAAGACCTATGTATGAAGCTGCAGGGCACAACACACCCTTAGAAAGCCACTAAGCATCTCTGCTGCCCCCAGCATCTAGCTGCTCTTTGACATTTCAGGCACCTCTGGCAAGGCAGTGACATATTTGCCACTTAGAAGAGAATAAAACAAATGGCCCCATTTTCTGGCTCTTCCTGTGAGCAATGCACTCTTCTTTAAGAAGCATCACCGACTCCTCCTGTTTGCTCAGTTGGGTTAGGTCATTTATTCACATCCATCACCTGTAAGGAGACACTGGTACTGCCAGTCTACAGATACCAGGAACTGCTCCCAGACTGCCTGTCAGTCAATGGCATGCTGTTGTGACCCACCTTGGGCTGAGGATATAGTGCTAGGGTGGAGAAATACAGCACATTCTGCCATCTACCTGATAGTATGATACCAACTAACGAAGGAACACTCTGCAACCCAGGACAGTTCCTCAAACCTGAAGTGAGAAATACATTTGATTATCCATTCTCATCAGCTGTGAGAGGTAGCGAATTTGGTGACTATTTATAAAACTTTTTGAACAAGTTGTGAAAAAATAAGGAAAATGATAATGCTCCTAGCATCTCTGGATACAAAGGAAAAGAATGAGTTCCGTGATAAGATTAACCAACTTCTAGCATCTCAGAGTATGGTGAAGAACAACAATGAACTCAGAGGGAGAAAAATGACCTGTTCCAAAAGTGCATGAACAGTCTAAAAGTTATTCAGTGCGTCCTGAAAGAGAATCTTCTTTCCAGTGGCCACTGAGCTCAAGTTGCAGAAAATCAAACAGAAGTCCTTGCTAGCTGAATTACAGTGAGAATTCAAGTCCCAGCCTCCAGAGGGTGTTCTTGGTGGCTAAAGTAGAGACATTGAATGATGAAGAATTGGATCTAGTAATGTGGGGTGTGGGGGAGGACCCCATTGAAACTGACAGCTTTGAATCCTCATATTTTCAAGGGTTTATGTCACCTGAGGAAGGAGTATTTCCACCCTCAACAGAAAATGAACTCACACCCCCACCCCTGCAGTATTGCCTTTTCTGATTTTGACTGAGGAAATTAATCCTTCATTGTCTGCTAAAGCAGCATTGACTTTCTCTGAAGGCAAGACAATACTGATGTCCCTCAGGGACCCCTAATAGTTTTTCTAGAGCTATAGCCGGACTCAAACCTAAGCAGTCTCCTAGAGGGGAGACAGAGAGTGTAGTCCATGAGGAGGTGAGCTACACTACACCACTAAGAACATAATGAGTTTGCTAATAATTTATTGAAGCAAGAATCTGGAGAATATGTGTGGGAATTGATTTATTTTAAGGGTGTACAATAACGGTGGAAGGGACTGAAAACTGGATTAGGCTGAGTTTATTGATATGGATCCACTGAGTGGAGGGGTCTAGGTTTAATATAGAAGCTTGCACGTTAAAAAAGATGTCAAAAGTTTATTTGAATAATTGGCTGAAGTGTTTGTCAAAGATGGCCTATGGAAAAGGCGTTAGAGATGCCTGATATCCCTTGGCTTAGTGTTGATGAAAGGATTTTAAGGCTCTGGGAAATGCAATGCTAGAGTGTAAAACCTCATCTTCTACCATGGGAAGGCCCAGAAGACATGCCCTTCACTAATCCTATAAAATGCAAAAGGGTGTCTTAGGGTTTTTATTGCTGCTACAAGACACTTGTACCAAAAAGCAAGTTGAAAAGGAAAGGGTTTATTTCAACCTACAGTTCCATATTACTGTTCATCATCAAAGGACATCAGGGCAGGAATCTGCAGGCAAGTGTTGATGCAGAGGCCTTGCAGGGGAGCTGCTTACTGGCTTGTTTCCTGTGGCTTGCTCAGCCTACTTTCTTACAGAACTCAGGACCACATGTCCAGGAATAGTACCACTCACAATGAGTGGCTGGGACCTCTCCTATTAATCAGTAATTTTAAAAATGCCTTGCAGCTGGATCTTATGGAGGGCGTTTCCTAGTGGAGGTTCTCTCCCTTCAGATGCTCTAGCTTGTGTCAAGTTGACATGAGACCACCCAGTGCAGGACACCAGCACATTTAAAAGGCTTTGTCGTAGCTCTTTTCCTATAACCAGACCTTAGGGTTGGAGTCACTGCTGCTCAGTTGGATGAATTAAATGCAATGAGTTTAATTGGGCCCCAAAGTAGTAGGGGCCTGGTGGCAGTGTTGAATTGCCAAAGGCAAGGTGATTGTAGTTATTGTAATGGGCAGCACAGACAAAGTAATGCCCATAATGGCCTGACCCATAATGGGCAGCACAGGCAAAATGATTTTTATGGTGGCATGGCTCATATGAACCTTTGGTACCACCTAATCAATCATGGTGTTTCTAGGCACAAAATAGATAGAAACCTGCTGCATTTTTGTTTGATCTGAATACTCAGAAAAACTCAAATGAATGAAAGAAAGGCTATACTGGATTGTGGCAAAAGGGAATCTCATCCCATGAACTGATTTCTAGCCTTGAACCGGTTTGCACAGCCAGAACCCTTAATTGAAGGGATAGCAGGATCCCCTAAGAAAGAACCTTGATAAACTACCTAAGCCTTTTACAAGAGTACCTGACACTGGGGTAAAGGAAACAATCAGCCTTTCTGGAGTCTATTGGATATTGAGTCTGAATTGATGCTAATTCCAGAAGACCCCAAGAAACACTGTGGACCCTCCAATTAACATAGGGGCTTATGGAGGTTAGGTGATTAATAGAATTTTGGCTGAAGTCTGACTCATGGTAGATCCAATGGGTTCTCACAATCATCCTGTGGTTATTTCCCCGGTCCCCAGATGTATAATTGGGATAGATATACTTAGAAGTTGGCAGAATTCTCACATTGGTTCCCTTACCTGTGGAGTGAGGACCATTATAGTTGGAAAGGTTAAATGGAAGTCTTTAGAGATGCCTCAGCCAGGGAAATAGTGAGTCAAAACCAACATTGCATCCCTGATGAAACTGCAAATGTTAGTGCCACCATCAAAGACTTGAAAGATATAGGGGTTGTGGTTCTCAGCACATCTCCAATTAGCTCTTCTATTCGACCAGGGCAGAAGACAGATAATGAATAACGGTGAATGACAGCTGACCATCAAAACCTCAGTCAACTAGTGTCTCCAGTTGCAGCTGCTGTGCCAGATGTGGTGTTCTCACTTGAACAGATTAACATACCTTCTGGTAGTGATATGTGGCTACTGATCTAGCAAATGTCTTTTGCTCCTGGTACCTGTCCATGAGGACCACCAGAAGCCTTGCTTTCAGTTGACAAGGCCAGCAGTACCCCTTTTACAGTTTTACCTTAAGGATATATTAACTCTCCAGCCCTATGTCATAGCTTAGTTAGATGAGACCTTGATTATTTGTCTCTCCCACAAAATACCACATCGGTTCACTCTATTTATGCTGTTACTCATCTTGGACCAAGTGAGCAGAAATAGAAACCACTTTGAACTTGTTGGTACCATGTATACACATCACAAGATGGAAAATTAATCCAACCAAAATTCAAAATTACCTTGGTGAAATTCTTAGGAATCTGGTAGTATGGAGCATGCATCTAAGGTGAAGAATAAGTGTGGTAATATATTTTATATTTAATAAAACCAGTCTTGAATATCAGAGAACAGATCCACCAAGATCCACCAGATCCGTCAAGCCAAGCAGAGGTGGTACATGCCATTAGTCCCAGCACTTGGGATGTAGAGGCAGGAGAATCTTTGTGAGTTCAAGGCCAGCCTGGTCTTCAAAGCAAGTTCCAGGACAGCCAAGACTGTTTTTTCTAAAAAACAAAATTTATTTATTTATTATGTATACAGTGTACAGAAGAAGGTACCAGATCTCATTATAGATGGTTGTGAGCCACCATGTAATTGCTGGAAATTGAACTCAGGACCTCTGGAAGAACAGTCAGGGCTCTTAACCTCTGAACCATCTCTCCAACCCCCCAGCCAGGACTGTTACATAGAAAGCTCTGTCTTGAAAGAACAAAACAAAAAACAAAACATCAAAAAGGCTGGAGAGATGGCTCTGTCCTCTGATATTCCAGACTGATTTTATTAAGTATAAAATATATCACCATAAATAAATTATTGCACTTGGTTCTTTCTGCCACCAAGAAAGAAGCACAGCATTTATTAGTCCTATTTGGATTCTGGAGACAGCACATTCCTCCCTTAGGCATGGGGCCAGGAACAAGATAAGGCTCTTCAATGGTTCAGGCTGCTGTGCAGGTTGCTCTACCACTTGGACCATAAGATCCAGCAGACTTGATGGTACATGAGGTATCAGTGGCAGATAGGGAGCCTTTAACAAGTTCCTATAGGGGGACATAGGAAAATCACAGAAGAGATTTTCAGGATTTTGGAGCAAGGCTCTACCATCATCTGTGAATGACTATTCTCCCTTTGAGAGACAGCTCTTGGCCTGCTATTAGGCCTTAGTGGAAACTGAATGTTTGATAATGCGCAATCAAGTTACCATGTGACTTGAACTGCTCATCATGAACTGGGTGTTATCTGACCCACCAAGTCAGGATGTGTACAGTTGCAATCAATTAAGAAATGTCAGATATATATATATATATATGTACACACATATATATATATATGTGTATACACACACACACACACACACACACACACACAAGGCCTAAGCAGGTCATGAAGGCACAAGCAAGTTACATTAAAAATCTGCTCAAATGCCTATGGTTTCTACTCAGTTACAATACCATTTACTGCCAAACATGCTCCAATAGCCTCTTGGGGGTGTTCCTTATGATTGGTTGACTGAGAAAGAGAAGATTATGGCCTAGTTTACTGATGTTCTGCCCATTATGCAGGCACCCCAAGAAGGTGACAGCTGCACCATTACAACCCTTTTCCAGGACGACCCTAAAAGTCACCAGCAAGGGAAAATCTTCACAATGGGCAGAACTTTGGGCAGTACACATGGTCATACATTTTGTTTGGAAGGAGAAATGGCCAGATGTGCAATTATTTTCTGATTTATGGGCTGTAGCCAGTGAATTGGATGAATTGTCAAGAACTTGGAAAGAGCATGATTGGAAAATTGATGAGAAAGACATCTGGGGAAGAAGTATGTTGATAGATCTCTCCAAATTGGTGAAGAATGTGAAGATATTTGTATGCCATGTGAATGCTCATCAAAATGTGACTTCAGCAGAAGAGGAGTTCAGTAATCAAGTAGACAGAATGACCACTTCTGTGTACAGTCAGCTTCTTTCCCCACATATCCCTGTCATTGCCCTGAACAAAATGGCCATGGTGGCAGAGATGGAGATTTTTCCATGAGCTTAGCAACATGGACTGCTATCCACCAAGGCTGACCTGGCTACAGCTACTGCTGAGTGCCATGTGTGCCAACAGGAGAGACCAACACTGAGCCCCAGATATAGCATCATTCCTAGAGTGACCAACCATCAACCTGGTGGCAGGTTGATAACATTGGACCACTTCCTCTGTGGGAAGGACAATGCTTTGTTCTTACTGGAGTAGATACTTGTTCTGGTTATGGATTTCCCTTTACCATGTGTAACGCATCTGCCAAATTCACCATCCATGGACTTACAGAATGCCTTATCTACTGTCGTGGTATTCCACACAGTATTGCTTCAGACTAAGGAACTCGTTTCATAGCTAGAGAAATGTGATAGTGGCCCATGATGTTTCCACCATTCTGAAGCAGCTGGCCTGATAGAATGATGGAATGGCCTTTTGAAGACACAGTTGCAGTACCAATTAGGTGACAGTAGCCTAGGAGGTTTGGGCAGGGTTCTCCAGAAGGTGATATAAGCTTTGATTCAGCATCCAATATCTGATATGGATTCTCTCTCTCATAGCTAGGATTCTCAGTCCTAGGAATGTGTATAAAAGGGAATAGTTCCACTCACTATCACCCCTTAATAATTCACTAAGAAAATTTTGCTTGTTCTCACAACCACAAGTTCTTCTGGCCTAGAAGTTTTTGTTCTAGAGTGGAGATTTGATGGGAATACCTTTTTGTATGTTATGAATTATCATTGGACAATCAAAGAACTGTTTGGCCTATGGCAAGCCAGCTTATTGGCAGGAAGAATAGCTGAGCATAGATAAAGGGGAAGAAGGGCTGAGTCAGAGAGAGATACTGTGAGCTGCGAGAGAGAGGAAGATGTAATGGAGCTCAAGTAAGCCATGAGCCATGTGGCAAGACATAGATTAATAGAAATGGGTTGAGTTAAGATGTGAGAGCTAGCTAGCAATAAGCCTGAGCCATAGGCCAAACAGCATGTAATTAATATAAGCCTTTGTGTGATTACTTGGAGCTGCTGGTCTGAATCTTGGGGCTAGGCTGAGCCAGAAGCTCATACTTCCGAGAGTGCCAGGAGTCACAACAAACATTCCATTAAACTGTAAGCTCCAACTTTGCTTGGCCATGTTGGGCTTCTGATGCCCTTAAGTCAATAGGCATAAAAGAAAAAAAAAAGAATAACGGCATTAGGAGGAGTGACTAATCTAGATTATGGAGAGGAAATTGGATTGCTTCTGCACAGTGGAGGTAAGAAAGATGATGTCTGGAGTTCAGGAGATCCTTTAGGGTGTCTTGGTGTTGCCCTGCCGTGTCCTGTGATTAAAGTCAATGGAGGACTACAGCAAGCTCATCCAGGCAGGATGACAAATGGCTCAGGCTCTGCAAGAATGAAGGTATGGGTCACTCTTGTAGAAAAACCTGCTGTGTTTTTTTTTCTGAGGGTGAAGAGAATACAGCATGGGTAGTGGAGGACGGTAGTTCTAAACAGAAGCTGGGGCTACGAGACTAGTTGCATAAACAACGATTATAATTGGCATGAGTATTTCTGTTCTATTTTGTTAAGAATGTGTTTGTACATCTATTTGTATTTTCTTTCCCCCATTTCTTTATCATGTAACATAACATCAATTAACAGGACATCGGTGGTTATCATGTTTAAGTTCAAGATACTAAAGGGATATCCCTCAAGGGACATTGCCGCCTATTCTAAATTTATGGTGTGTGGGGGGCTGTATGAGGAATAGTTATATCATGTTAGGCATAACTATAACCCGATTGAATATATAATGTGATTGTGATTTATGTGGGATAGTTATATCATGTCAGGTATAATTATGACCTGGTTATTGTTTTCATATGGAAATTAAGCATGACATAAGGAGATATGACTGTGTGTCAAGTTAACAGGGGTGGACATGTGATGGCTATTTTGGAATTGATGGCTTGACTACATCTGAAATTAACTAAATCCTAAGTGGCTGGGTACATCTGTGAGGGATTTTTTTTTCTTAATTAAGTCATTTAAAGTGGGAAGGACTTTAATCTGGATCTTTTGTGGTGGGAAGATCAACCTTTAATCTGGGTCACAACTTTGCCTAAATAAATGATATGGAAGAAGGAAGTTTGTTCTTTTTGCCTGCTTGCTTTTGTGGGCAAGTCTATTCCTTTTCTGGAATAGAGCCTACTTCTTCAAGATTCTGGTATATACTGAAGACCAGTTGAGTCACCCAGCCTCATGGACTGAACATCTAACTGTTGGATTCTTAAACATTATGTTGGTAGACAGCTATTGTCTAGTAGATGTGTGTGTGTTTGTGTGTGTGTATGTGTGTGTTTGTTCATTCTATAAATTCTGTTACTCTAGAGAATCCTAATATAGACACTATCTGATGGGGACACAGCCTTTACCTGGAACACTATTCATCTGCTGTGGGGGATCATGCTAGCCCTTGGTCTGCTTGTCATGGAAGAAAAGATAAGATCCCTTTATCGCTCCAAGAGCCTCCAGTCCCCTGGGGATGTCCCGGGTATCCCTGAATAGTGAGGTCTCACTTGGAGATATGATACTTGGAAAGGAAAAGACAAGTCAGGTCACAAGCTTCTCTCTCTCTCTCTCTCTCTCTCTCTCTCTCTCTCTCTCTCTCTCTCTCTCTGCTGTGTGGTATGGTAGCTTCTCTGGTTCTGTGATGCCTGGAGCTCATCTAGCTCTGCAGGATGGTGGCTGAGGGTCTGTATGAGAAGAGAGAGGGAGGGACACAAGGCCCATGACAGTGTGAGGAGAAGGCTGGGGAAATTGCATTTTTCCCTGAAGAATTCAGAACGTAATTGCAAGATACCCCAGACAGAGACTCCATAGAGAGCAAAAATCCAAGGTCTAGGGTCTCTTGGCGCTTGGGTGGGAGCTATCACCTCCCTGGATACTGAAGCAAGATCCCCAGGAGGCTTCTGGGTGTTCTGCTTCCAGCCACAGGGAGAGAAGTTTTCAGGTCCTAAGAGGTTCAGAGGAGCAAAGGGCAGCCTCTGCCCACTGGAATATCCACTTAAGATCCCTGGAGCTGGACCCCCTGGTCTTCAACCCACTGGGGCTCCCAAGATCAGGCAGCTGGTTCCTGTGTTGGGCTAATGGAGGGAACCCTCCTCTTTCTAAGGCTGTCATTGGACTATGAAGTCACTGTCTTCGACCTGGACCTATTTGCATAGAGGCTCAGGCAGCTTCCTGGACTGAGGTTTAAAATACATTATTGAGCATGTGTGGGGAGCAACAGATCCTTTAGGTTCCCAGGCCTCATGCTAGTGCTGCCCATTTCACAGGCAAAGAAAAGGACGTGAGAGAGAACCCAGAAGGAGACTAGTAAAATGTCTCTCATAACTTGGTCTCCCTGATCCAGGTCCTTCCTCTCTCTACTGGGAAGGACCTTGCCTGGGCCCCATCCTTTCCAAAGCAGAGTCCTCCAAGGAGCAGCAGCAAATGTCCCCTCAAAAGTCAGATCTGGCATGCAGCAGTGCACTGGCATCAAGCCACCTCAGAGTCAGCCTCTAGGAATCAGACATTCTCTTTGGGCACAAATGCATGCCAAACAAACCCAGCCATAGCACAGACACATCAGCAAGCCTTCTCATGCCCCAAGGGCTTCAAACAGTTTCAACGAGTGTCTGAGTGTCCGGGGTTGGGACTTTCATTTATTTTGTCCAATTTCCTTAATACTCACCTTTGTATGAGCAAAGTCTTGAGTCTGTGGCTCCAGCATTATCATGTGCTGACCCATGAGTTAAGATGACCTAGTTCGGTTCCTGTAGTCCCCCGACCCATGGAATAGCTCCTGAGCATTGATGCTTCTTTGCTAGAGTCCTAGGGGCAAATGGTAGCTCAGTCTCCAACAGACCTATGATTGGGTTGATCCTGAACTTGGTACCTTTGCCAGGGAACAGACCCATCCCTAAAGGGTTTGGCCCAAGTCTGACTCAGGATACAGTGCTTCTGGTCTCAGCAGAGCATGGACTAGGGATCAATTGATCTCATGCTCAGAAGTTATCCCTGATGGAATTGTAGTCAAGACCCTCCTGTGTATAATTTCTGGCTGTTGACTACAGCAGTGGCCAAAGCCTTCCTGAGTTTTAGATACACAGCTGGTCTGTAGACCCTGGTTTCTTGGATCTGGGCTCCAGTCCCATGCTTCAGGAGTGCTCTATATCCACTTAGACACTTAGCCATGGTCTGCCAGCTGCTAATTGTATGGCACCCTGGAGTGCAGATCAACCCCTGTCTTCCCACTCACCAGGTGGAACAGAGGCAGGCATCTCCTACCATTGACTTGTCTGTGATCCAAGAGAAGAAGTCACAAACACACTGAGAATCAGAACTGTCAGAATATGGCATACAACTGGATGCTGTTCTGCTCCACCGTTGGCTCTGCCAGCTGTTGGGAGGAACAGATGTTTTCCATTTGACATCCTGACTGGTAAGTGACAGGTGCCCTGTGCATAGAACTGCCAGAGTGGTCGTTTCTGATCTGCTGTGGTGTTTGCATCTCCAGGCTGATGGCATGATGGGAGTGTTCCTGCCTGGCTTCTGGCAATCTCTGTCTCACACAGAGAGACTCACCTAGAGTCCAGCTTTGCCAAAGCATTTTAGAGCCATGGTTCTGGGTTCAGGAACTCTCCCCGGGATCATGCCTCTCCTTGGTCTTCCAGAAAACATAACAAGTTCTTCAGTGCATAGCTGCTTGGTTAGGGTTAGGGTTAGGGTTAGGGTTAGGGTTAGGGTTAGGGTTAGGGGTTAGGGTTAGGGGTTAGGGTTAGGGTTAGGGTTAGGGTTAGGGTTAGGGTTAGGG